>PVKZ01005802.1:0-19225 GCA_004027375.1 Macroglossus sobrinus
TAAAGATTTGGACCAAGCTTATCATCCCTGCCTAAAAGGCGGAAGCCTGCACGAAGCTAACGGCGGAGGGGCCGACGCTGGTCCTTCTACGGAGAGAGACTGCGGGGTCAGCATCAGTCAGGACGATGTCGCGTGAACTGACACGTGACAGGCGAGAAGGGAAGGTTCACACGGGAGAGGCCGACACACCTAGTGTGCAACGAGGTGGGAAAGAAGGGGACGCTCTCCCCACACTTGTGACGGATCGTCACAAACCGCATCTAGTGGGTGCTCGGTTGCCATGGGAATGCAGAATGAAAATGGGGATGTGTGTGAACCTTGGGGAATTTCCAGTCTATCTGGGATTCCAAATAGCTATGGAAATAACTTTACCCTTAAAGGGGTTGGAGAGAGGCGTCTGCTCTCCGCAGAGACTCAGAAAAGAGACATTTTTGGAGGGTTAGGAGCTGAGAAAACGGGGGTGGGGGTGGGGGAGAAGGTGCGTCCCCGAAAATGGATCTGGGGCATCTCGGGAACCGTCGCGGTGGGATGAAGGCCACACGGGCGTGGAACAGGAGGGGGCAGAAGGGACCACGAAGAGCTGATGAAGAGCGCCCTGGATTGTGTGAACCAGAGGCTCCCGTGTGCGGCGTCCTGGCGAACCCCGGGAGGACTCCAGGTCGATAGGAAATGAAGGGTGACACCCGTGCTGCCAGCAGTGGTGGCATCACAAGGACAGAGGAGATGTCGTCATCCGATGCCCTCCGAAGGCCTGGACTAATCATCGGGGACTCAGATTCAAGTTTTAAGAGTAGAGACAAAAACAGTCCTTTTGGCGAAAGTTTGCACACACATTGTATCTCTGTAGTGCCCTAGCCTGGTGGCTCACACTTGTGGGGTGTGGGTGGGGTGGTGCTTCGATCCCCTTCGGTGACAAGATGACATTCTGGGATGTGCCAATCCCCAGACGGCACTCCTGGCACTCATCCCCGAGTGTGGGGCGCCAGCCACCGTCCAGCCACCGTCCAGCCCAGAGCCGGGTGCTGCAAGATTGACTGCTTCCGAGCTGTGCTCGTGAATGGCCCACGGTGCCCGGGCCGGAGAAGGGCAGCGAGCAGGAGCCCAGCCAGCCACACAGCGGGGACTCGCTGCTGCAAACACTTCGAGGTCCTCGTCGGGGCAGCCAGGGACACCAAGCATCGAGCCCCTGGCCTGGGGGGGTTCCGTCCTGCCGGCAGAGAGGCTCGTGAAGGAACCCTAGAGACAAGCGCTGGAGTGACGGCGTGTCCAGGGTCCTCGGAGCGCGGCAGACACGCCCCTCAGTGCCGCACCCTCGCAGGGCCTGGTGGGGACTCACCTCGGTCCCACAGACTGTGCGGGGCAGGGACGTGGGCGAAGCCGGACGTGGAGAAGGGGGCCGGCCTGGAGGCGCCCGGCCTCCCAGGAAAGGGGTGTCCGAGCCTTGGCGTGGCGGTGTGAGCTGTGCCAAGGTGACGCCACGGGGAGGAGAGAAGTGGGGGCGCCACAGGGCAAGGCCCCGTGACTAGTGGAGCCTGCGTCAAAACGCAGACTAGGCTGATGAAACACAGGAGCTGGCAGGGAGGGCGTCCGTGACCTGAGGCGAGTCTCGAGGCGCAGAAGCGGAGAACGACACTGCTCACACTCACACTCGCACTCGCACCGTCGCCCCAGCCACGTGGGCGAGGAGGCTGTCCGCCTCCTGAGCGCGAGGGTCACGCCTTCTCCCCCTGTGTCTCCGCCCGGCACGGTGTGCGTGTCTTTGTTGGTCGAATGAATGAATGACGAGTGAGCGAATGAATGAACGGAGACATTGCAGAAAGGAGCTGGTTCTGGGGGATACGTACAAAGAGTTCGCTGGGGGGAGCTTGGAGGTGTCGGTGGCAGACAACGGCTGCGGCCGGGAATCACGTCGGTGCGATGGGGAAGCCGCTGTACCCACAATGCACGTGTCTGCCCTGAGCGTTCAGCCCCGCGTATGTGAACTCTGAGAGTGAAAAGGGGGTGCTACCGATAACTGTACAGGACAGAAGGCATCAACCAGGACGCTCCCAGACAAGCCAAGCCGTATGGTCTCCCCGTCTGTAAACCACTTCACTCAACCATGTCATCGACTCACGAGGAAACTGAGACCCGGGGGGGGGGGGGTGATTCGTCTGCAACAATCACCAAGTCCACTCTGGCCCCAAGTGCCAGACCCACAGTCAGCTGCTCCTCCAACGTCACACGCTCTATACCAGCGGTCCCCAACCTTTCTGGTACCGGGGACCAGGGCTCCTATGAGAATCTAATGCCTGAGGATCTGAGGTGGAGCCGAGCGGTGATGCCAGCGCTGGGGGAGGCTGCAGATACAGACGAAGCTTCGCTCGCTGGCCCGCCGCCCGCCTCCTGCTGTGCGGCCCGGTTCCTCAGAGGCCATGGACCAGTACCGACCGGTCTGTGGCCCGGGGATTGGGGACCCCTGGTCTATATAACGTGTGAACACCATATCCTCCTTGAACGTATGGACTTTTTACAGTTAGTAATTACCACATAGCTCACTCCTGTAAGAACAAACAAACAGGTAGCTTATAATAACATGATCGATAACTTTTCTATTATGAATGTAATTAATGATTTGGGCTATAGCACATCTAGGGATGTTTAAAACGTTGACAGGCTTGAGAACCAGAGAGTAAATGCAAGAAAAGCTTTTTACAAGATGCGAGAAGAGATAGACTTAGGAGAGCTAATTAGTTACAAAACTAACACCATTAAGTCGATAAGTGGCTTGTTAAAAACACTGTATATTGGCTTCTTGATCATCGGTTATTGGCTGGTTACTAATAATTATGACTTTAAGAGGTGTCCAGGATCCCCATTTCCCAAACCCTTGGCCGGCTGGCTATTGCCTTAGTGAGTTTCCAGGAGGTATTTGCACAGAGAACACCCCAGACGAGACCAATGCACGCCCGTCATCGCCGGCTCAGATTTCGGCCCCACATCTCGGAGGACTGGGCCAGACCACGTGGGAGCCTCAGAGCCACCCATGAGCCCTCTGTGAGGGTGCAGGCCACAGGCCAGCCCGAGACGGCTGCTTGAGGATGCGCTTCCAATGTCCCTTGTCCTTCCAAGGGACCTTGCAAGCAGCAAACCTTTATCGCGAGATGGAAGACAGAAGGAAGCTCTTCTTGCCACAAACGGAACCAGAGCTGGCCTCAGTCCCCCCCCTCCATGCTTCCTTTCCCTCGGAATGTGCTCTGGTCCCAGTTAACTTTCGGAAGCGGGACCACTGCCCACAGGAGACGGGACAGGACACCCTCACCGCACCGGCCTCGCGTAGTCGTGGACAGCCGAGAAAGAGCGGAGACCCTCGGACCCCACGCTGACTGCTGCGCCCTGCTCCAGCCCCCATGTCCCGCGGGGCCTGCTGTCCCTTCTGTGGGGTGGCTTCAAGGAGGAGAGGACGGGGCCCGCCATGACCTTTGGACTCAAAAGATAAACTACACTCTACTGCACCGCTGCGAACGTCAACAGGAAAAGCTGTTTTCTGAACGAGCCAATTCCCTATGCCCCGAACAGCCCCCCGCAGTACAATCTATATGATCTCCTGAGCCTCTGAGGTAGTAATATTTTGGCTACATTGGTATAAGTAAAAACTATCATTAAATTAATTTCATTTTTTAACGCTTTTAATGTGATTCCTAGAAAAAACTAAAACCACTCATATTTCCATTGGACAGAGCTGTTCCAGAGGCACAGGTCGTGTCTATAAGTGAAGACTCGGGTGCATGCTTAGGGACCACAGTGACATCTGCCATCACGAGTGTGAAAGGAGGCCGTTTGCAATTCGTTCTTTGGTGTGGCTTGTTTCTCGGCAGGATTTCGGGGTGGCAGGGACAGCTGAGACAGGGGCAGGGGTCCCGTCCGAACGTTCACACTCACTTCGACATGGAATGTGTTGAAAGTATTTTCACTGCTGTCTCCAAATCAGGGTGGGTTTTTAGAGGACCACCCTCCTTCCCCGCACCCCCCGGCGGCTTGCTTCCCGCACAGCGTCTCTGCCAGCCGGAGCCTTCGGCGGCACCTGCTCCGACACCAGACCCTGAGCTCGTGCGCCATATCCCGCAGGAGGCACTTGGGCCTGTACCGTGCCAGCTGCGGGTGCCATATGGAAAAGCCACACCGTGCGCATATGTACGGAGAGTTTCCGAAGCCAGAAGGGGTGCAGAAGAGCGTGGCGCTGATCGAGCTTCATCTTTTCCTTGGCTTGGAACATTGGAATCGTCGAACTATCTTCAGGCTACAAATAGAATCGAGTAGCGAGACGATCTCGCGTTAAAACCAACTGTGGACTTGTGTTTTCGCGCGGACAGAGGACGGCGTGCGGGTGCACGAGCGTGTAGCTTGGACGTCTGGACACGGAAGGGTTTGACTGCCAGTGAAACGTGGCGGAAGGGTGTCCACGCGGACGGGGCCGGTGCGTGTCCGTCTGCGCGGACGGGGTCTCTCTCACCGGAAGCAGACTTCCTCCTCCTGTACGTAGCCGGAGAGAAGGTTCTGTCTGGCTTCTACCTGGTGTCAGTGCAGTGTTCACTTAGACGGCTGCCAGGACTCACGAGGGCCCGGTCATCCCCTGGACCGGGCCTCGGTGCTGGTCAGCGCCCGCCGGAGCCAGGCTCCGAGCTGCGTTTGCCGTTTGCAGTAACCTCGCTCCTTCTTCTTCCCTCTCCGCCTCTTCTAGGCAGGACAGGGCTGCTTGCTGATCTCCTGCCCAGTTTTGCTGTGGAGATTATGCCAGGTATTCGGTCCCTTAGCTCTTCGTTCGCTTAACTGGCTGTCACCCCATCTGTCCTGCTTTGGCGTTAGTCACTAATTGCTTCCTTAATCATTTGCACATTTGTCTGTCTATGTCTGTGGTCTTTTCCAGGATGAACTAAGCCCAAGAGTAGAGGCTTTCGATGGTGTTTCTGTTATTAGGCCCTCAAAGAATGAGGATCATTAAGATCAGGCCAAGATGGGGGCCCCTGTCCTTCCCTGCCAGGCGTGCGGGCCCCCGTTCCATGCCCCTCTCTGTCTCAGCTGTGCCCGGACAGCTACAGTGCCCTTCATGGAGTCACGACCCTCCTACACCCCTCATCCCCTCGGTCATACATGTCCCCACTCGTTAGCGTGCACTGCTGTGGCTCCGGGTTGCCCTTTATAACTTCACCAAAACACGTTTTCAGATCTTGTGGAGGCTATGCCCTCCGTGCCCCTTAAAGCGTGCACATCTACAGACCAGCGGGGTGTACGGAACGGACCACAGATCAAGGACGCCCACCCCAGATGCACACCTCCGTCCTTTTCTGTAGCTGACATGGCAGGGACCGGCCCTGACGAGCCACCACCACGTTGGCGCAGCCCTGCAGTTCGTAACAGAAGGGGGCTCTGAGAGCGACAAGCATGGCCCGCGTGACCCAGAGAGCCAAGTCCAAGGGCAGAGAGGGTTTGGTCTTGCTCTGGAGGGTTTCTGCCTCAGGTTTGAGAGCTGCCCAGTGCTTGAGAGCAACAGAGAGATACGAAATATTCCTGGCCATTGGTTTGGGCTGGATTCGAGTTTTAAGAAACATCCAGAGGCTTCACAGTTGAGCTTCGCTCATTATTCTTTCATGAATGCTCCCGGGCCTTTCCCGTGAGCTGGCCAACCCGGACAGGGGCATTCTTATTCCCGTTGATGCCAAGGACACGGACAGGCGTCTCTTTGTGATCCCCCTCATCCGGAGTTGCGACAATTTGTACGCATTTGTGGATCACACAAAAGAGAAACGAGGTAACACCACATCACTCCAAACTAGACATGACATCTCCCAGTCCCCAGAAAGAGTTTACTGTATCTTTCCTATCTGGTCCCAGATGCCTGGAGTTCCCTCCCTTTTGACTGCAAGCATCCTTTCAAGGATGACATTGTGTCTGCCAGGTAGCCCGCCAGCCCTTTCTCCTTGACTGCCTGACCCAAGTGTAGCCACCAAGCCACATAACCTGGCCAAGGCTCACATCTCTCTCAGGTTACGCGTTACTATGTGACTTCTAAGGCCCAGGCCAGCGCCCTCAGCTCTTGTCCTCAGCAAGAATGCTGTCCAGACCACCTAGCCAGGGGCAAGGCCTCCTCAGCTCGAGAGAGGCGAGCTGGTTCATTTGAATGTATCTCCGGTGGATGAGCGAGGAGGAACATTCCAGAACAGAAGTTGTTTGTTTTCTGAGGGAATCATCTCCTAAACAAAGGTCAAATCATTTTACCGTAATCACAAAACCCGTTATGTAACAAAAGGTCACATTCTCACACTCTAACTGAAGGCCCGTTTCGTTGAAGGAACATTTAATAACCAAACTTAAGAAAAACGAGGCGTGCTGAGGTTCATCGTACAGGGACTTTGGGGAGATGGCTTTCCATCCAAATGCATCGCTTTAATCTTCAGGCTTTCAAAAGGAGTCTCTGCTCACCCCACTCTGTCCCAGGCCTCCCGTGGGAAGTGGGGTCCTATGGCCAAGCCACAAAAGCATGACTTAAACACAAGTCCTTCAAGGGCCAGTCGTTTTTACGTAAGACAAATGGAGTTTGTTTCCTTTCCCTTGGCCTCTCAGAAGCGCAGACAAGCCAGGGTCATGTTCGACCTCGGACATAGAAGTTAAGGAACACAGACACACACACACACACACACTCACACACACACACACGCACGGACGCACACACACACGCACACACACGCGGACGCGCACACACACGCACGGACACACGCACGCACGGATGCACGCACACGGACGCACACACACGCACGGATGCACACACGCACGGACGCGCGCGCACGCACACGCACACACATGCGCACACGCGTGCACGCACACACACGCACACACATGCGCACACGCATGCACACACACACACATGCGCACACGTCAGCTCTGAGGGGCTCTCGCCCGCGGCCGTGCCCGCATCGGGCAGGGTCAGCCCGAGCACGGTCAGCCCGAGCCGCCCTCGGGGGTGCGGGCGGCACGTTCTCCGTCGGGGCTGCGTCCCCAGCTTTGGACCTCAGCCCTGACGCTGAGCCAAGGGTGGCGTTACGGGGCGGTCTGCGGAGAAGCAGACGAGCCCGTCAGGACCTGGACCACCCGATGCATTTAAAATAAGGAGCCCCAGAGCCTTACGACGAACCTGACTCCCGAAGAGATGCAGTCCCAGAACCTTCTGCTCTGCAGCTCGGCAGACAGGGTCCCCTGTCCCCGGCCACCGGTCCTCCTGCTCTCGTCCCAAACCTGTTCCGACACTAGACTCGATCGGGTAAACCCCTTCCCAGGAGGGGTCTGAACCCCACGCCGGCGCCTTGTGCTGGACAGGGCGTGCCCAAGACGACCCGGGGGACCCCCTGCCCCTTCTCCACGCCCCAGCCCTGTGAGGGTCACACTTGTCACTGTCGGCGCCCCTCCCACGTCTGGGGGCTCCGTGCCCTGTGACAGGTGCCCCCCAGGTCCCTCCCCCTCATGCCCCTCGCGGGGAGGCCCTGGCGAGCGGGCCTGTCCGACGCGGCCCCCTCGAGCGTGGCTCCCCTGTGCGTCCTTCCAGAGTGGGTGTTCGTCGGCCTGGTGACGCTGGGAGTCGTGCTCTTCTTCGTCCTGGTGGGCGTGTGCTGGTGCCAGTGCTGCCCGCACAGCTGCTGCTGCTACGTCCGCTGCCCGTGCTGCCCTGACGCCTGCTGCTGCCCTCAGGCCTGTGAGTAAGATGCCCGGCAGGGCCGTGCACCACCATCGCAAGAAGTGCCACCCTTCCATCGCACAGCTGTGTGTCCCGCGTGCCTCGTCCCACCCCGGTCCCTTCATTCCAGATCCCCCGTCCGCCGGGAGCCCCAGGCCTCCGGCACTGCCCCCCGTGTCTGCCTCCTTCCCTGCATGCACCCCGCACGCTCCCTGTCCACACCCGCCACCCGTGCGTTCTGGATTCTCGTGGACAAGACGGACGGAAGGAAGGGCAGGCTCGGGGAGGGGGGCGCGGCTGCAGGGTGGGGCTCCTGCCCTCTCCCTGGGCGCGAGTCTGGGGGAACCTCCTCCGGCCCCGCCTGTCCCGGTGGACAGCTGAGTCAGCGGAGTGCGCGGTCCGCAGCCTTTGGCCCTGTCCAGCCCCACGCGGGGTCGGTTTGCTCCTGCGGCAAAACGTCCTTAATGGGGATTCGCGATGTCGCCTTCCGGGCCAGCCCGACCTGGGCCCGACGCTGGGCACCCGGGCCACGAGCCAAGCCCGTGTCGGAGGAGAGAGACGCCACGCGTGTCCTCAGTGGCCCGGGGACAAAGCCGTTCCCGGGAGCAGTCCGGTTATCCGCCCCGCACACGGGGTGGGGGGCCACGGCACGCCCCCTGCTCACATCCCCGCTCCAGAAGGGGCTCAGGGCCCCCCGCAAGCAGCCCCGGGCGGCCCCAGGGCTGCGGCCGCCTCCAGACAGTGTGCTGAGGCGTGGGCTGCTGCTGTCACTGGAGATGCTGCTGTGACAGCTCCCAGTGCCACCTAATTACTGAGCTGCCAGGTACTAAACACTGTAATTCCTGATGGTGCTGCCTTTCGACAGAGCTGGAGGAGCCGAGGGCGTCGGGGGGAGGGGTCCAGGGAAGCAGTTCAGGCCTAGGACGGCGCGTGCACACGCGCACATGCACACGCACAGGCGTGCACACACGTACACACCCACATGTAGACACAGGCGCACGCACACAGGCACACACGTGTACGTGCACATACGCACAAGCACACACACACGGACACAGGCACATGCACACGCACAGGTGCACATACGCATTCACAGGCACCCACATGTGCACATGTGCAGAAGCACACACATACATACACACAGACACACATGCACATACACACATATTTGTGCACACATACACACCCACACATGCACACGCACACATTCGTACACACATGCACATACACGTTCATGCACGCACATGCACACACATGCACATACACGTTCATGCACACACATTCATGCACACACACACACACACACATGCACACACACACACACACACACACACATGCACACACACACACACGCAGGTTCACCCCGGGAGCTCCCTCGAGCGCGGCCATAGGGACGTCGCGTGAGGGCTGCGGAGGGCGGGACACGTAATCTCTCTCGCTCTTCATCTCCCTCCACAGTGTATGAAGCAGGGAAAGCAGCGAAGGCGGGGTACCCTCCCTCCGCCTCCAGGGTCCCCGGCCTCTACTCCATCCCCTCTGTGCCCCTGGGAGGAGCCCCCTCATCCAGCATGCTGACGGACAAGCCGCGTCCACCTCCCCTGGCACCAAGTGACCCCACTGGAGGAAGCCACAGTGGTAAATGTGGTCCCTGCCCTGCCCTGCCCGTCCCCAGCTCCGCTCCGGCTGCTTGCCGATGCCGGCCGTCAGCGCAGTGATGCTTCTCTGGAGACTCGCTCCAGAAGTGGGGTCGCTCCAGCTGCGCCAGACGCCCCTGGAGTGCACGCCAGGCTTTCCGAGAGCACAGGGCCCTTGATAGCTAGAACGATACGAAAGAGAGATGAGGTTGATCGTTCAGGGGATAAATAGCGTTCTCGTCCCTCCCAGCACTCAGGGCTGTGATGGGCGCTCCAGCCCTGAGCCGTGTGGGCCGTGGCTTGTGTCACGGGCAGTGGGGGCCAGCCAGGGGGCGGAGCCGGGCTGCGTTAGCACAGTGAGATGCTGGAAGGTAAGGCACGGGGGTTTGGCGGTGCTGGGGTGCACACCAAGCCGTCAGGGCAGAGGTGAGACTTGAGCTGGGCCTTGAGGAATGAGGGGATCAGGAAAGCAGAGTGGGGGGCGCTGAGCACCCCCAGGAAGGCAGCGGGGTGCGAGCCAGAGCTGGGAGGACGCGGTGTGTGTGTCTGACGGTGTCAGCTTGTCTGACTCCCTGATCTGGGGGAGCCTCGAACGGCTCCCCACCAGAAGGTCTGGGGCTTGGCGCCATAGCCAGTGGATGCCACTGCGGGCAGCGTCCTGAGTGGAGAGGTGACACGCTGACAGGGCGAGGGGCGAGCTGGAGAGCGTGGAGTCAGACAGCTGAGCTGATCTGTGACCACCCAGGTGGGATGGCGAGTGTCTGCACGGAGCCCCTGGCGTCGAAGTGAGCAGGTAACCAGGGCGAGGCTCTGACGGAGGGAGCATTGAGACTGCAGGGGACGGGGGGCCTCGGGGTGTCCCCAGGTCCGGAAGCCACTGGGAAGGAGAGCTTATCTGGATGAGACCAGCCCCGTTCAGGGTGTGATGCGTTTGGAACCGGGGTGGAGGAGTTAAAATGTGGCTTTCCCGGAGGCGTTTGGAAGTGTCACGTAGCAAGGCACGTGTGTGGTCTCAGGAGGTGGCTTTAACCCCCTGCACGAGGATGAGCGGGGAGTGCTGGCGAGACAGACAGAGCCCCGGAGGGTCCGGTCCGCCTTCGGCGGGACGGGGACTGGCCACCCGGCGGTCGGCGCTCACTGGCGTGGCTGGGCTCCGCGCGTGACGAGGCTCTGTGTCCCTTCCCTCCCTGGAACTGTCGGTAGAATTCTGACGTCCAGGACCAGGCATGAGTCACAGACAGAGGCGGAGATTAGTGACCAAGGAGACACGGGGACTTAGGGCGATGAAGACAGCACCGTCCGCCTCCCCAGAGGGAGGAGTGGGCAAGAGGGACGCCCGGGGACTCACCTCCCGTTTCCCAGGCTTCCTTCTCCCGCCTGCCCTGCCGGGCCCTGTCCCTCTGCTGGTCGTTTCCTGCGTCTCGTCCTGGAACGGCTCACACCCCGGGAGCCGCAGACACATCCTCCCCTGCTGGCCACCACTGTCCGGTCCCCGCCTGCCCCAGGGACCGACTGCGGGGAGCAGCGGCTTGGCCACTAGGGACGTTCGTGATCTCGCGGGGCAACAAAGCCCAAGGTCAGGTGGCTCTGGGGTCGGCCAGCGGAACAGTGCAGGTGGCATCAGCGAGGGTCTCGTCCTTTCCTCGTATCCTGTCCTCCCGAGCAAATCCTGTGTCCCGGGCCAGCTCTCCTCTCGACGCCAGCCGACCGCCGGCCGGCACTGCGGGTGACCTGCTTTCAGAGACAGGAAGACACGCTTCTCGCTGTGCTGCTTCTCCCCGGGGTGAGGAAGCCTTGCCCCAGGCCCCGCCTCCGTCCGGCAGGAACTGTGTCCCCACCCGCCCCTAAGCCACATCGGCTTGGACGAATCAAGACCCATCCCTTAGGTCAAAACACCTGGTCACCTTGGAAATGAACGATATCGGGGTTCCGTCGGAAGGAAAAGGGGGAAGGAGTACAACCAAGGCCCACACAGCCAGCCCGAGTTGGGGGACGGCTCCTCGTGACCCCCCCCGAGTTGGGAGACGGCTCCTCGTGACCCCCCGGGTCGGGGGACGGCGCCTCGTGACCCCCCGGGTCAGGGGACGGCGCCTCGTGATCCCCCGGGTCGGGGGACAGCTCCTCGTGACCCCCCGGGTCGGGGGACGGCTCCTCGTGACCCCGCCAGGCGTCATCGGACGGCCGGGGTCAGTGCTGTCGTCCGGCCACAACTCCCGCTCGGCGCAGAGAGCCCCGTGAGGCGCGCTGCAAGCGTTCAGAAAAGCCGGTGTGCCGTGATGTACACCGAGGCTATTTCATCTGCACGTGCCACCTCGCTCGGGGGCAGTCGCCCAGAGACAGCAGTTTCTCAGACGGTGTTTGGATACAACCCCCGCGAACACTGCGGGCAGCTGGAGAGGCAGCTTCGATGAGCTGTGTACGCAGCACCCAGCCAGCTGGTTCCCCAATGGGAGAGAGCCCAGAGGCACCCCGATTCCTTCTGCCCCTCCTCACGGCAGCTGGTCAGTTGGAAAGGTGACCCAGTCTGCGGTCGGGTCGATTGACGTCAAACCAACTCGAGCATTTCCTGTTCCAGCGGCCGGCGCCCCTGTCCACCTACCAGCCCGGACCGGAAGCCAGGACTGCGTCCTCCTCTCTCTCTCTCTCTCTCTCTCGCCCCCACTCCCCTCATCCAATCGCTCACCGAGTCCTGCCGGCTGTAGCTCAAAATAACCTCGACTCGGTTTACAGTCCTCCGTCTCCACTGTAACCACCCTGGTCCTTGCCGCCATCACCTCCCACGCAGACCGCTGGCATCGTCTCCTACCTGCCCTTTGCACGGCTGCCCTGCCCTTGCTCTGATCCGCTTTGTCGTCACGGCTACCTGGCCTCCCCTCACCTGCCTTGCGAAAGGATTGAGTAGGCAGGTCGTGTCTGGAAATGTCCTTTTCTGAGCTAATAAGGATGTGTGTCTCTATGTGCCCACTGTATGCACACAGAGAATATGCACATTTGGGGCGTCACTGCTCCCCCAGCTGAGCTGCTGTCGCCCTGGGGGCGGAATCTGGCAGCCAGCCCATCATCCAGAAACAGCCTCACTTAGCTCATTAAGCGAGGACACGGAGAACGAGGCTGTGTTCATGCGTGTCTAACGCAGAGACATCTTTTGCAAGTTTTATAAGTTGCATTTGGCTGTAAAGGGGAAATTAACTGAAAAAAAAAGAGCCGAGCCTTAACGAGTCAAAAGCATTAGCTCAAATCTTTGAACAATGAGAATTTTTTTTAAATTATAGTCTGCCATCATCAAAATGAATATCCTAATATTCTCTCTCCGGGAAGACCCACGTGTGCCTGGCTGATACGTACGTTACAGGAGAAGACGCACCCATGGAAGGACCTGGACCAGGCTGGGCTGGCAAAGAGACACGGACGGCCCGTCCACCCTAACCCAAAATGTCACCGCGGGGGGAAGTCACTTTCTAAACATCGCTGGACTGCGGCCAACGGTCCAGGGCATTTCTTATTAAAATATCACCACACACCAGAGCTCTCTGATCTTCAGACAAACCACAGATAAGAATCAACCAGGCAGCGTTCTGTTTAATTTCAAATCAAGGGAAATTTAATGAGTGCTTATTAATTTCCCCTCAAGGCATTCACGGTCTAGCAGCGCGCGTTGGCGGGGGGTGGGGGGCTAGTGAACAGAGATAAAATGAGCAAAAAATGGCAAAGCGGGATTTGCTAAGGCCGTTCTCTGGTGCAGGCTCGGAGAAGGGAAGGTCTCATCTGCTTGGAGGGACCGACGAGGGTTTTGGGGTGTTTTATATGCTCTCGAGCACGTAGGGGACCTGGCTGGATCCCGCCAGGGTGAGAGATTAAGCAGTGTGCCACTCGATCACACTCAGAGCCTACGGCTGAGCCAGCCCAGACAGCTTTGCCAGGGAGGCTGGCCTCGCTTTGTAGCTCCTGGAACTGAACGGACGATGCCCCTGAAGTCTAGAGATCAGTCCTCTGTCCTCCGTCCTCTCTGCCAAGTGACGGGGACTCAGATTCCTCAAGTCCGGGGCGGGAGTGAACGCGAAGCCAAAGCTGAAAGCACCCGGCACGGCGGAGTCTGTTTCTGATGCCCGCATCGAAAGGCAGCAGTGCCGTCTCCGCCCGAGGCTCTCCCTGGTTCCCGTGACTCCGCGGGACGTGACGACCTACGCGGATGTGATGACATCGGTCTCACACCGAGGAGCAAGATGGGTTAGAGTGACAGGGAACACGATCTAAGCTTCAGTTGCAATCAACCGAGAGGTTTCCAGCTGTGGGGGCGGGCCTCTCTCGCCACGCAGGGACCGCTGGCACACCGATGCTGTCGCATACAGCAGCGCCCACCCCCCATCTCCGTGTCTCCCCTGACCGTCCTGCATAACAGCGCCTCGCATGTGCAGGACGCCTAGATAAGCCTCGGCTGCAGGTGGGGCTGGCCCCGTCCCTAAAGCCTGGACATGGGCCAGTGTTCTTTACTTAAAATACACTCATCCATAGTAATAGCAAAACTTACGTAGCGCTTGATGGTTCCCCTCGTGGTAGCATGCGAGCCTTGTCCTTCCTGGTCAAGATTCTCCAGCAGGCCACCCCCGTGGCCTCTTCTGCCTTACTCTGTGATCCCTTATAATTCCTCTTCCTGATTTCCTTTTCATTCATTCATTCACTCATTCACTCACTCATACAAGTGTATGTTTGGAGCGTCTGCATGTGCCAGGCTCTGTGCTAGGTGCTGGGTGTGAGATGGACAGAGAGAGCTGGTCTTCGTCCTCGGGAAGGGCATAGTCCAGAGAGGGAGACCCCACTGGACATCTCTGTCCACAGAAATTCTTAACCCCTTCCCCGCAGGCCGGTGGCAATTCAGCTCAGCACTTACTGGTGCATAAAGCATGGTCTTGGGTTTTGCACCAGAGTAAGGATTCCGGTCCCTCAAGAGTCTTTGGGTGGATCCCACGTTTCTGTGAATAACTGGAACATATCGGGGACCGTAGTAAAAGTTCAAACGCGGTGATCTGTAAGTTAGGAGCGAGACAGAGAGAAGAGACAGCACTTCTCTAGCTACGAGGACCCAAGAAAGCCTTTGAGAAGATGGACATGCAGCTGCCCCAGTAATCACAAGGCACACCGAGGTCTCCCCTGCTCTGCTCTCCGCTGTCTGCATGTCTCACATGGGGGGTGCTGTGTCCGCAGCCAGGGTGAAACAGGCCACGCGACCCGGGAGGCAGGTGCAGCCGGCTGCGCAGGTCCTCTGTGCTCTCAGCCCCGCTGTGGGGGCCGAGGGCGCTGGGGCTGGGTCGCTTGCTTCCGTCCATCCCCATCCCACTGCGGTCGTGAAGGGACTGAAGCGAGGACCGTGCCTGAGATGGCGGCACCACAGCCACCTGCGGGCTGTCCGTCTGGCCCCACCCCCGTCTGTCTGTCCGTCCCACCCGTGCCCCCAGACTGCAAGACGCCGGCATGCTTAGGCGTGGTCAGGTCGCGGGGTCCCTCGGGGTGTCCCCGAGCAAGTTCTGACACCCTCCGAGCCAAGGTTGCTCAGCTGTAAAGTGTGGCTCGTCGCACAGACAAGTGGCCGTGTAGCACTTAGCACAGCACCTCGCACGTTGTCAGCGCCCGGTCAATGTCGTCTGTGACCATGGCTGTCCCCGCCCTCTCACTCCCTTCCCTCCTCCTTCCTCTTCGTCTCATCTGTGACGATCAGACCTCCCCTTGGAGCTGGCCCTGGGCCCCACTGACGCGTAAGTGACGTGGGGCGTAAACACCCTTTGTCCCTGACGGTACGAGTGAGTGATGGGAGTGTAGGAGACGCTATTGTCCCTGGTGCTTCAATTTAGGTTTTTGTTAAGCCCTGAAAACAGCACCTGCTTGCGACCGCACAGCAGCAGGTTGCGTTACTCGTGTCTGAAACGCGGCGTTTCTTTCCTGCTCCTAAAAGGAAAAAGCTAAAGGAAGAGAACGAGGCCGTAACGAGTAGCCATGTATCTTGCGTTTTATTTCGCGTTTTATTTCGCGCTGATGCGCAGACGGCCCATGATCTGACATGAGCCCTCAGGCCCCACTCAGCGACGGCGTCTGTGCACCGTCTCCCAGGCAACCAGAGGCTGGCAGGCCACCTTCGTGGAGGTCCCTGACGTGGAGGTGTCTGTTGTAGAGTCACATGTGCTCCCACCAAGGGAAGGTGAGATCCTCAGGCTGCAGAATGGTCCTCAGGCTAGCGGGGGCCTTTTTCAGTGTGAATTCACCCCGCTGAGCTGCGAGGGGATGAGCCTGGAGTGGGGCCCCAGGCGGAGGGGAGATGAGAGGCAGAGATTAAAAATGGCTCAAAACGCCCTGTAACAGGACCCTGCCGTTGACAGTGACAGAGGCGTGGTTCCACGTGTGTGTGTGAACGACCACGACCGTTTCCGGGCGACTCCACCAGCCTGCCCTCGGTGGGAGCCGTGCTTTCTGCCGGGTGACACGGATGGAGGCCGCCTCCTGCTCATGCGTCCCGCTCACCGCCGTGTCCTTCTTTCGACAGTTCGCAAAGGTTACCGGATCCAGGCCAACAAGGAGAGAGACTCCATGAAGGTCCTGTACTACGTCGAGAAGGAGCTGGCTCAGTTCGACCCGGCCCGGAGGATGAGGGGCAGATGTGAGCGTCTGTGGGTTCTGTGTGATCTGTGCATGGCGTGGGAGCTCATAGCTCGAGTTCATAGTTCAAGTTCATAGCTTGAGTTCATAGCTCAAGTTCATAGCTCGAGTTCATAGCTCGAGTTCATAGCTTGAGTTCATAGCTCAAGTTCATAGCTCGAGTTCGTAGCTCAAGTTCATAGTTCAAGTTCGTAACTCGAGTTCATAGCTCGAGTTCATAGCTCAAGTTCATAGCTCAAGTTCATAGCTTGAGTTCATAGCTCAAGTTCATAGCTCGAGTTCATAGCTCGAGTTCATAGCTTGAGTTCATAGCTCAAGTTCATAGCTCGAGTTCGTAGCTCAAGTTCATAGTTCAAGTTCGTAGCTCGAGTTCATAGCTCGAGTTCATAGCTTGAGCTCATAGCTCAAGTTCATAGCTCGAGTTCGTAGCATGGGGGTGACCACACTGGGGCGGCCCGTGGCGTTCAGGGTCAGAACCAGCAGGGGTGTGGGGACACCACCTGAAGAACGTAGTCTCCAGCCTGCGAAGGGCGGGAGAAGGGGCTCCGGGTGTGACGAACCGAGCAATCGTGGGCCACCCGCGTTCACGGCGGGGCTCTCCGCGGGCAGCCATGCGATCCCAGGTTCGGGAATGTTTTATTAGAACAGTCTTTCCTCACTGCCCCCCGAAAATATACTTAACACGCGGAAGTTTAGGCAACAGTCTTTTCCGGCACGAGAGTCCCCAGCGTCGGAGGATGGTGCCGCGGGCCACCGGCTGCGTGGGGACCTCTGTGAGAGCGAATGAACAAATCTGCCAGTTGAGTCTTATTTAAAAAATAAATAAATAAAGGAGGCCTCCATCCCGCTGGGAAGCCCAGCAGCAGAGAACGGGCGCCAGCGACGAGGCCGCCCCGCTCGCCAAGAGGACTTTCTAATCACCGCGTCTGCGGCGGGCAGGGCCCCTCAGCCCTCGGGGACGTCGCCGCTGACTCTTCGGGGGCGAATTCTAAACGGCCATCCCGTGGGACAGGCGGCCCAGGGCAGGTCCCCGCGTGGACGGGCCCGCTGTCGGAGGGTGCCACAGGCGTGGCCGCGAGGTCCCCACATGCCTCTGTGCGACCCCTCCTCGCCCTGGCACCAACGGGAGACGTGACGCAGTCGTCGGGGAAGCCGTCCGAGACATGGGCACGGGCCCGCAGAGCCCCCCCGCCACCCCATTTGCTGTTCTAATTCCAGCCCGTCTGGGCTGCATCGCCCTCCCACCGCAGGCGCTATAAAAAGACGGCTCCAGATTGGAATGTGAGCAATGCAGATGTCAGCGCGCTTGACAGGCTGGCTGTCACGGTGTTGCCGTGGGTCTCCGCAAGGGGACAGAGACAGACAGAAGAGTAGGTGACCGAGGAGGGGGGGCCTGAGGAGGGAGCCTGTGAATCTCATAGTTCGGAGAAGAAGGTAGCAACTGAGTTCAACACAGGATGGGGCCTGGGGCAGGTGGCATCGCCTGTCCACCTGGATCGAGATGGCCTCTGGGGGCCGGCCAGTCACGAGGCAGTGGGATCTGAGCGTCCAGGGGGGCTTGGAGATGGCCTGCGCAGACCTCTGCAGTGTGCCGCTGAGCACACGGAGGCCAGAGGGGCGGAGTGACAGGCTGAGACTGGGACCCCGCTCCTGGCCCCCGCGCTGTGCTCGTCACACGACGGTTCTGAGCCAACTGCGGACGGCTCTGTGACTGCGGCGCCGTGTCTGCTCTGAGACCACGGCCTCCAGCTCCCAGGACCATCAGGGGCCGGAGCTGGGGAGACTGAGGTCGCTGAGTCCCCGCCCCCCGTCTCGCAGAGGACAGGGAGGCAGACGGGGGAGTCACCAGGGCCCGGACCCCGTGCCAGCGCCAGACTGGAACCCGGATCTCCTGGGGCCTGCTGGCGGACATCGCAGCAACGGCACGGAGGTGAAGCGGGAACGTGGTTCACGTGGCCTGGCGCGCAAAGCCAGCCCTTGGGTGGGCCACGACGCGGGACAGTCTCGAAGACCTCGCACGGGCGAGCTGGTCTCACAGCGTCAGGCGCAGCACGGGAGTGACGGGGTCTGCGAGGACCGAGCCAGGCCCGCCCCACTCCTGGGCTCATCGTCTGGAATGCCCGTGTGAGGACGCACGTGTCATGAGCGCACAGCCACGCCAGTCCACATGTGAGTCGTCCGTGCCTCCTCCCATGCTACACAGACAGAGTCACACGGTCACGACAGCACGGCTCGCGAAGCCCGACACACGCCCTGCGTGGCCCCTGGCAGCCCGTTCGCCTGGCCTGGCCTGGCCTGTGTTACGGTGACAGGCGTCTTTGAAGCAGGGGAAGTCGATGCTCATGTCACCTGAGGCAGAGATGGGGGGGGGGGCAGAGACGGCCCTCGCTTTCTGGGGAAATGACAGATCTGCACTGTTCCCTGAAGTGTAAGGAACGTTCTGAGCCAGAGCTGTGATTTCCGGGGGTCACACGGGACCGGTGACCGCAGCCGCACGTGGCCCACCTTGAAGTTCTCTTCCGTAGAGTCCCCGGGAGACTGGAATTCACCGGGATCACGAAGAAAGGAAGGTTCTGGATCATATTAATCAAGAGTAGTGAGCTAAAATAGGCACTAACTAGTCCATGCTCCTTAGAAGGAAGAAAGGTTTTAAAAATCAGATTATAACTCAAAACCAAGCGATCGCATGGCCAAACCAAGTGGCATTTCTGGTCAGCACTGTGTCCTGGTGAGAAGGGTGTGCTCGTGCCCTGGGGTGGGTAGGGGGACCTCCCGCCGGGAAGAATGTGCTGCCCCTCCAGGGCTGCTGGGGGGGTGGGAGAAGTGGAGGGGACCCCAGGCCCACAGGCGCGCCCCCCGCCTCCCAGCCTGGCTCACCCCTCACTCCACAGCCAGACCTTCCTCGCTGCAAATGTTGACTCTGATAATATTTTGAAATTCGAACCAAAGGATTTCAGAAAACAAATGGCTTGAGTGACCTTACAAACAGATTCGCTGGGTTTATTTTTTAAAGTAAAATGAAATTCAATCCATTCCATTGCAAAGTTCTGTAAATAAATAGGGTTTTTTCCCCCCTCTTTCCAGATTGTAATTTGGTCCTTATTCATAGTGTTTTTGCAAAGAGCCAGCCAGACCCCGTCGGGGCATGAGCTAGGTGTGGCCAGGCCCCCCCCACACACACACATCATGGGGCGGGGGGCGTCCCGCAGTGGAGGCCCACAGGCCACACGCCCACGGCCGC
>PVKZ01005802.1:19325-45537 GCA_004027375.1 Macroglossus sobrinus
GGGGAGAGCCTGTATCTGCGGCTTCTCTCCCTTTCCCCCCTTTTGGCTCACCATGCTTGGGACCATCACAGGACCGGGGCCGTCGGGCGGGGCGTCCCGGAGGCCCCACGCCATCGCCGGAGTCCCCACGCCGCCGCGCAGGTCGAAAGCCCTGTCGTGCCTGGTTTTGTCCCCGCAGACAACACCACCATCTCGGAACTGAGCTCCCTGCACGAGGGCGGCAGCTTCCGCCAGCCGCACCACCAGCTGCGGAGCCACCAGCTCCCGGTGTCCGGGGACCTGGAGAGCAACGCCGACTACTGGTCGGGGGTCCTGGGAGGCAGCGCAGGGCCGAGCCGGGGGCCCTCGGCCTTGGAGTATAACCGAGAGGACCGGGAGAGCCTCCGGCACAGGTGAGGCGGGCGGCGCAGGTGCAGCCCCCGGGCTGGGCGGGGGCCGGGGGCCGGGGGCGGGCGGACACGAGGCGGTGCTCACGGGCCCTGTCCCTCTTCCTACGGCTACGGGACGTCCCTCCCCACATTTAACGTGACACCGCGTGCAGAAGTCATCGGCGAGGCCCCCCGGGACGGGGACTCTGGGCCCCTGAACGAACCTTGTGGCACTTCCTGCCCCTTCGCACGTGGTTTAATCTGTAGCCTCTAAAATGCCCCACCCCTCACCTGTCACTTTTGATCAGTTGTGTGAAAGGGAGGGCGCCCCAGGTGAGTAGCCGTCAGTTTGGGGAGAAGACCCCCAGCATCCCCGCGGGGGGAGGGGGGGACAGGCTGGGGCCACAGCCTGGGGCGGTTCCAGGGTGTGAGCGGTGACACGTGGCTGTCAGCCGCAAGTCACAGGCCATCAGAAGGCACCATGCGCATTCAGGCCCCTGGGGATCACCAAGTGGGGGTGTCCTCACAACTGCATGTGGACCCTTGGCGCAAACCCAGGAGGGTTTCCCTTCCCTGTGACAAGCGACAAGCGCAGAGCCCGCCCCTCCCATCCCCGCCCGCCAGGTCTCGGGCTGGTCCCTGGCCCGCCCCCTGCCCCGCCCCCTGACCCTTGTCCCCCGCCCCGCAGCCAGCAGCGCTCCAAGTCCGAGATGCTGGCGCGCAAGAGCTTCGCGGCGGGCGTGCCCGCCGTGTCCATGGACGAGCTGGCGGCCTTCGCGGACTCGTACGGGCCGCGCGGCCGGCGGGCGGACGGCAGCCTGGACACCCGGGCCGCGGGCCGCTTCGAGCGCGCGGAGTCGCGGGCGCGCGGGGGCCTCTTCGCCGACGGGCCCCCCGAGGGCTACCCGCCCGACGGCTACTCGCCCGAGCGCTACTTCGGGGCGCGGGGCCGCGGCCGCGAGCCCCCCGCCGACGCCGAGCGCGCCTGGGCCGCCGAGGACGCGCCGCTGCCCCGGCTGGTGAGCCGGCCGCCCGCCTGCGAGCTCCCCGAGCGCCCCGGCCGCGGCGGCGGCAGCCTGGAGACCCCCGCGCGCCGCGCCGCCTCCTACTACGCCTGGTCGCCGCCGGGCACCTACCGGGCGCGCGCGCCGCGCGGCGGCGGCGGCGACGACGGGGACGAGGCCGAGGACGCGCTGCCGCCCTACAGCGAGCTGGAGCTGAGCCGCGGCCCGTCCTATCGCGGCCGCGACCTGTCGGGCCACGGCACGTCGGAGAAGAGGAGGAAGAAGGAGCCCGCCAAGAAGCCGGTGAGGCGGCGGGGCGGTGGGGCGCGTCGCGTCCGGGGGGCGGCGGCCCGTCCCCTGGGGGGGGGCGGCTCTGAGGGGCGCTGGTTGCCCTCCTCCCTCCGTCCGCGGACAAGCGGGGCCAGCCCGCGGGGGTCCCAGAGCCGGACAGGGCAGACCTCGAGGGTGCGCAGGTGGAGAGTGGCGCGCCACGGACGCCGGCTTTAAGCAGCGTGTGGCCTCCGGGATCCTCGGCCACGTCCCCCGCAGGCCTTTGCGGGGGTGCGCAGAGGCCCTGCGGGCAGGGGCAGGACGTTCTGCGCATGCCCCTGTGCGCATCCCGCCCCAGCCCCAGCCCCAGCCCCTCGGGGGAGACGCCGTCGTGTCCCCCAAAGCATCCCCATCTCTCTGACATTTCCCCGAGTGGACACTGCGCACCGGGCCCCGTATAAGTAAGGGAAACCTTCGGGCCCCCGCACCGCTCATTGTTCCTTGCGTGAGTGGCCTTCGCAGACTTTACCGCTTTGTCCCTAAATGCCAGGAGCAGCCCGCTCCACCCCTCTGCCTCCCCGCGGGAGCCTTGGACACACACGGGGGACAATCGCAGAGGTGCCCTGTGGGTTGCAGGGTGCCTCCCTGCCCCGGAGGGAGGCCACTCCCAGCTCCCGTGCTTCTGTCCTCTCGCTACCCTGCCCGGCCCCCCACTTTGTTTTCATGACTCCGAGTGGCACATTTCCTTCGCTGAGCCGTCCGGGGAGAGAACAGGACCCGAGGAAGGTTCTGATGCCACTACCTAGCTCTCCAAAGCAATCACGTGTCTCCCGTTGTCCTCTAAGTAGACACATGCCATGACCAGAGTCCTGGAGCAGGGAGGGGACTTCCGGGGGACGCCGGGTCCGTGGCACACCACTCACGGGCTGCCGTGGGGCTGTGCCACCGTAGGTGTCCCCGAAGGGGCACGGAGTCACCCTGTGGCCACGGAACCGAGTTCCCCACATGCACGCTGGCCTCGGCGCCCGCTCAGGCTTAGGGACCGTGGTCACAGGCCTGGGAAACGTCCTGGCAGGCGTGGGCTCTGCCCGCAGAGCCACCTGCCGTGCTGGGTCGGGTTTCTTTAACCGGCGTGCGGTTTGACGCTGGGTTCTTCCTGCTCGTCCCCAGAGTGACTTCCCGACACGGATGTCCCTCGTGGTCTGACGCGTGTTTCAAGACGTCTCTCTGGATGACTAGAGATCAGAAGCGGACGACGGGGACGAGACACACATCCAAGCGCCAGCAGGCCCGGGACCTTCTCCGGCCACCAGCATGGAAGGTTTGCTGATCTCTGCTGTGGCAGGGTATGGGGGACGGCGTGACAGAAGCCGGTTCCAAACCTCCGCGGCCATCGGACTCGTTCGAGAGACATCACGACCGTGACCGCGCGTGCAGACACTGGCGCACGGGCGGCCTGTCACCTGCAGAGCTCGCACTGCGCGGTCTCCTAGCCCCACCAGGATCCTTCCTCCCGGCCTGAACGCGAGGGCGCCTGGACTGCACGGCGCCGGACGGTGCTCCGCCGACAGCATCGTCCCCGTTCCTCCCGCGCTGGGCTTCGGGGCAGAACTCATCACTGCTCTCAGAAGAAGGCCTTCTCCCAAGGACAGAAGGTCGTTTCCGGCTCAGTATGCCTTTATCCCCATCAGCCCCCGGCCCCTGGTCCATGAAGTCTCTAAAATCAGAAGGCCTCCGGTGAGCCCAGGGACTGAGGCCTGCTGGGCCGCCCCGGACGTCACGTCGCTTTTCTGTCCCGTCGCTTTTCTGTCTTCTGCGGTGCGTGGCGACAGCAGAGTCGGACACCAAGGGCTGCCCCGGCCTCCTCCGTCTGGGACTCTTCTCTCACAGGCTGGTGCCACACACGGAGCCCCGCCTCCCCCTGCACTGCGAGTCGCTCATCATCCGGTGCCTTCTGATAAACGCTCAAAGTGCGCACACATGCACGCATGCACACACATGCACACGCACACATGCACACACATGCACACACGTGCACACATGCACGCATGCACGTGCACACACATGCACACACATGCACATACATGCGCACACACGCACATGCACGCACGCGCACGCTCATGCACACGCACACACATGCACATGCACACACGCACACATGCACATACATGCGCACACATGCACATGCACGCACGCACACACATGCACATGCACACACACGCGTGCACTCACGTACACATGCACACCCATGCACGTGCGCACACACACACACATGCACACACATGCACACACAGAAGAGGGCAGCAACCCCAACAGGAGACGGGAGAGCACTGAGAACGTGTGTTCTCACTACGTGTGGAATGGGGGCCGTTCTCCCCACAAGCTCCACCCCTGCCTCGTCCCCGGTTTTGTGCCTCATTCACCCCGCGTTGCTTCTGCCCCTGGCCCCTGCCGCTCCGGGACACCGCAGGTGCAGGCACGGGGCTCGGCCTCGCTGGCTGCTTCTGGGAGAGAGGGACGCGGCCTTCTGGGGAAGGAAGCTTCCTGTTCCCACCACGGCCCGACTGACTGACAGGCTTTGCCTGAATCCCGAAGCTAGAGCTCTCTGGATTTTGTCATTTATATGGATTGAAAGAGACGGCCACACACGTTTCCCTTCTCATCAGGACGCCCCGTCTGTCTCTCCATCTGTACGGGCCACGTCATTCGATTGGGCCGGGGACCCAGTAACAGGATGTGACATGAGCAGACTCTTGGAAAGTTCTTGTGCGTGGGGCTTGTCCTCTCTTGCTGCTCTTGGGGGCCCTGCAGTCACCATCGGGGGCAGAGGCCTGGGCTGTCCTGCTGTGTGACGAAGGAAAAAAGGCCCGGCTACCTCAGTCACCCTCTCGGGCAGCCCTGAACTCCCAGCTGACCGCAAACACCCGAGGGAGCCCGGCCGAGGCCGGAGAGGACGGCCCGGCTGAGCCCAGCCCGAGACGCAGAGTCCTGCCCGAGGCCCGAGAAGCCGGTGCGCTGTTCTCGTCAAGGAAAAATGGACTCGTTCTCCCCGTCCGACTGTTCGGCCCTGCACCCCGCACGCCATCCGATGTTAGGTGTCTCTGGGTCCCCACGTCCTCTGACAGACTCATCAAAGCTCATCGCCTCACACCGTCTCCCTGGAGAATGATGACCTCTGGCCTCGCCACCCCCACCCCCCGCACTGGTCCACCGTCTGGCTGGGGTCCACGGACCGCCAGCCTCTCACGGTTTCCCTCTCAGCATCTCCTCGGTCCTCCCCAGGGCCACCTGAGTGCCGGTCCCGTTCTCAGAGAGCCACCCCCTGCACCGCGCATGTCACGGCACCCCAGAGCAGCCCCCGAGTGTGACGAGGCACAGGGGCTGGGGGCGCTCAGCTGGACGAGCTGCTAGCACTGCTCGGAGCACTGCCAAAGGGCTTTACGGTGGCTCTGTCCCGCCCGGGAGGGGCCAGGGCACAGGCTGGCCCCGTGCTGCACTTCTAAGGGCTGGAACACACAAGCCATACCCCCGGGGCCGCGTTTGAGGCAGCTGGTGCCCCGCGCCACCGAAAGCCCAGCTCTCGTCGGCGTGTTCAGATGGAAAAGACACTAAACCATCACTTCTTCGTCACCAGCTGTGGCTTTCCACTTGCTCAGGCGATGCTGGCAGTGCCGGGTCGCCACGGTCACCACCGCCCGTGTCGGGCTCCTCACCACCAAAGAGCTCCGCGCACCCGCGGCAGAGGCGGACGATGCTGTCACCGGCAGGGGCCGCGCGCGGTCTGGGTGACGGCTGAGGGGCGCCACGGGGGAGAGCTGTCAGAGCTGGAACCCTGCAGCAGCAGAGATGCCGGAAGAACAGACCAGGAAGGACGCAGAGACGATGCTGGGCTTCTGCAGGGGGCGGGGACGGGGGTGGGGGGGGCAGGGGACAGGCCGTGTCCCCCGCAGGGCTGCTCAGACGGCTCAGGCTTCCTGGCCTTGTCCAGAGAGCAGGCGTCGCCCCCGGGTCGGTGGGCGGGAGGCCGGGCTGAAGGGGCAGGAGGCGGCAGAGCCGGCCGGCCCCGGCCCCCTACGCTGCTCCACGTGTCCCCTCGTTCCTTCTGCCCTGAACGGCGAGTCCCCGAGGGAGCCGCCTGCCTTCCCAGGTTCCTTTGGGGCACAGGATAAGTCCTGGGTGAGACCCGGTCTCTGTCCCTGGGGGAATGACGCATGCCGAAGACGGCCCCGGGGGACGTCACGCCTGTGAACTGTTGCTATGGCAACAGTGTGACCAACCCACAGGGTCACTTTTTTAGTTTAAATGGGTGTATTTTGATATTTCGGTGTTGTGCGCGTTTGTCCATCCGTCTCATTTAAAGAGGTGCCCAGTGACCTGAAGAGCCAGAATCTCTGGACTGAGAGGGGTGAGCGAGGACAGAGGGCGGGAGCCGGGGGAGTGAGGCTGGGAGGGAGACGGGCCGCGGTCCACCCAGCCCATCATCACCTGTCCTCACCTGTCGCCGTGACGGGCGTCCGCTTCACCCGAGGAGCGTTTCTTGCGATTCCAGGCCTTGGGGTGACCCGCAGGAGCACAGGAGCACAGGACCTGGCACCTTCACTGCGTTTGGGGTCTAGGCAGAACTGAGGGGTCGATCTAGAGGGAGACAGAAGCTCGTGGGCGCTGGTGGGTCGGGCTGAGTTTACTTCTGGGATGGCCGAGACACTGCGTCTCTCTCACCGCAGCTTTAAGGAAAAGCCACTTTGTCAACAGAAGCATTAGACATTACCCCCTGAGCACTCGCCACGTGAGAAGGACGAAACAGGGACACGGGGGCTCAGAAATCTGCTTCCTGGGAGCCACCTGCCCGGTTTCTGTGCCTTGTCTGTGGCAGCAAAGCTGAAATGTTTGTGTCACCGTTGCCCACGATCTTTTTCAGTGTCACACATGCAAAGTGAATTTTGTTGTCATGTTTTAAACTAAATAAAGCCTTCCCACCTACAGATGTTGTCAGGAAGTCATAAATAACACAACTATGTTTAACCACGATCTGACATGCAATGGCCCCGGCGGAGGAAAAAAGAGAAAAATCATACAATCCATGGCTGCCTCAGAATGGTTTAAGTCCTGTAATAGAGGAATAGATAACCACTGTGGGGGTGACAGTATGACGTACGTTTCTACAGATTTTAATAATAAACTATGGCCTGGATGAATTCTGTGCTAACGCTCCCTGCCCTGCCCAGACTGTCTTGCGTTCAGGAGCCAAGGAGGAAAGCTGGCTGCTAGAAATGGCTCTTGGGGAGGGAGGGAGGGAGGGAGAGAGAGAGGAAGGAAGGGAGGAAGGAAGGAAGGAAGGAAGGTAGGAAGGAAGGTAGGAAGGAAAGAAGGAAGGTAGGAAGGAAAGAAGGAAGGTAGGAAGGAAAGAAGGAAGGTAGGAAGGAAAGAAGGAAGGAAGGAAGGAAGGAAAAGCTATTCATGGGAGGACATCTTATCTTCCAAAGAGGTTTTGAAAATTCCACGGCATCGGAATGAAGAGAAGGCAACTTCAAACCTTTGTTAGCAAAGGAGTGATAAGAACCTCAGGGAATTACTGATCTTCTTCCTGGCCAGGCCCTCTCATGGGGGCTCTAGATTTTAGGGTCTTGGGTAAATGGAAAACCTATCCTGGCTTGAAGCATCTGGATTCACTTCCTCTCTCTTAAGTAGTTACCCTCAAAATGTTCACCTGTAGCTCTGACTTGAAGGTTGGCTCTACGGTGTTTAACTCTGATGGCTTCTCGGGACGTTCTGCTCTTCTGTCCACTCTTTTAAGAATTCCGTCTGACCTTGAATTTCAGCTTTAGAAAACACTGTGTTTGATGTATAAGATATTTGTTTAGAATCACCTACGTGTTTTTCCTACACATCTTTTCTTCTTGCATTTCAGATCTTCTTTTTGAATCCTTTCCCTCCTTTCTGAGGAAAGTTTTATTTAGTGAGGCTCTATGGATAAGATATTCTATTAGTTGTTGTTTGCGTCAAAAAAAAGTCTTTATGTCAATCTTGTTGGTAAAAGATAATTTCACTGTGGATACAATGTTAGATGAATAGTTATATTGTCAGCACACTGAAGATATTATTCCACTTCCTTCTGGCTTTTATCGTTGCTTTTGAGATGTCAGTTACCATCCTAATTATCCTTCCTTTGTAAGGAATCTGTCTTGTCTCTCTGGCTGTGTTAAAGATTTTCTTTTTGTCTCTAGTGTTCTTTGGTTCTTTGGTTTAGCGTGTGACCAGGTGTGGAATTTTTTTTTTAACTTATTCAGACTGGGATTTGTTGTGCCTCCTGATACTTTGGATTGGATTGTCCGTCCATTACAGAAAATGCTCAGCAACTATGTCAAATAGTTCTGTTTAAACTCTCTTTTGAGAATTCCAATGAAATGTATGTCAGACCTTTTCATGCTATGCTATGTATTGCTTAATCTATCTTTTCTATTCTCATCTCTTGGTTTATCTGTGCTGTATTCTGGGTAATTTCTTCAAGTTTATTTTTGGTTCACTACTTTTCAGTTGGTTCAAATCTCCTTCCTTTGAGTTCTAATTCTAATTTTTTTCACTCTTAAAGTTTAATTTAGTTCTTTTCCAAATCTGCATATTGTCGATAGTGTCTCATTCCTTATTCTTGTGTAAAATTCTCTTATTTCTTTGAAAAATATTAAGTATGCCGATTTTATCCCAGTAGCTCCAATATCTGCAGTCTTTGTGGGCCTAATTTTGAAGTCTGTTACTTCTGCTAACTCTCGCTCATGGTTTCTTGTTTCCTTGTATGTTTTATAGTTTTCGATTGTGAGCTCATGTTGGGTAGAACGCCATATTCGATTGGTGCCAATCGAGAAAGGCCTTTCAGCTCCTCAGTCTCTGTCTCTCCACGATAACTCCTCATCTACGTATCACTCCTGGAGGGTCCGAGAGGAACCAGTGATTGGATGATGAAGGAACGGAGGTGCTAAGGGGGGAAAATCTAGACGGTGCGTGCATTTCTCTCTAATGCAAGTCTCTAAACGGAAGCGAGCCCAAGACGGGAGAGCAAGGACCTGAACTTGACATATCGTTCGGAGTCTGATCGTTAGAAAAGAATCACTATTCTAATTACAGAAATAAGACAATGGGGGCGGTGTTAAAAGTGAGCAGAAGACCATTTATGACTCAAGAGTGACCAAGAAATCAGGGATCTAGATTTCATTCAAGAAGCAAGGATGGGCCAGAAGTAGGCCATTGTGGAGAAGGATAACTTTATGGTTATACCCTACAATTCCCATTGGTTTAATTGAAAAGTCATATTTTTAGATATGTGCAATTCAAGGAATAAAGGAGGAGGCTGATTTCAGGTTCTGAAGAATCTCGGAAGAGTCATCCTAAAGATACTCATCACCCCGTTTACGTGAAGTCACGTTTTCTGCTGCACTGGTTTGAAGCATCTCGGGGTGTTTATTGCCATGACTCACGGAACAGGGCTGGCTGGGGGTGCAGAGGTAGGTGGGTAGCCGGCAAGTGGCTCAGACTCTGCGGTGAGTTAGCCTGGCGCGCCACCTAGTGGCAGCATCAGAGGGCACACACCCGCGGCAACTTCCCCAGACTTGAAGGTGCTGAGTTTAATTGTTTGAGGTATATTCTTCAAAAGGCCTTGTATGAATTCTCTTTTGATGAATCAAAGTGCATTCGTTCTTTATTTAGAAGTGGTGAGTTTTTCTGTGTGTTTTGAAGCTTTAGACCTTGCCATATTACGTTTTCAGGGTAGCTTTCTGTGGGTACCACAGGGATCGGCTACTGCACCCCAAAAGCTGCTCCCCACAGTCACAGAGCCCTGGGCATCAGGGAGGCTGTTTGCACGGCGATCCCGTGAAACACCCAGCAGAGGCTTCCACGAACCCGCGTCTCTCCTCGGCTTCAGGCAGCTGGCTCTGAGCTCAGGGGCCTCGTCTCTGCCACCGCCCGAGCTAGGGCCCCGATGGCCTTCCTGCCTCGTCCCTGACCATTCCCCATCGGCTTTGCTGCCCAGAGCTCCTGACGGTTTCTAGAAAAAGACGTGAGGCTGGGTGCGGCGTCTTCTCCCTCCCGGAGTGGCACGGACCCGGGACCGCCCGCTCCCCCGTCCGCCTCCGCGTTCCTGTCTGTACCGCAGGGCGGGAGCACTAGGTGACCTCACGAGTCAGGTCCGTCGTGCCGCACTTCACAGCGCACGCGTGAGTGCTCACGCACCACACACTCTCTCACTTCTCTCAGCCCCCGTCCTCGGGGGTGGTCAGACCTCCGTGCCCCCTTCTCTCCCAGGAGGGCACACGTGGGCAGCCTGGACTCTCTGCCATGGCTCCCCGAAACCCCGTGTTAGGGAGTTAGTTGGTGCTCGGAGCCCTCACACGACTTGTGATCATGCAGGATGAGTCATGGCAGAACGGGACTGTACCCCTCGAACCCCTAATGCTTGACAGGACATTTGTTAACCGGAGATTATGTGCACTTGCTATGGGAGTTTATGAATAGGGGGCTCTCTCTATATATAGGATCGCATATTACACATTCATTCAGTTTCTACATGGGATGGAGAGGAAGGACTGATGGAAGTGTTTCCGCTCGTAGAACGGTCACCATGGCAACGGCAGCCTGAACCATCACTATGGAGACGCAGTGCTTGAAATGATGGCTGGAAGGACAGGGTGGCTCTGTCCATGAGCCTTCGGGGAGAGGGAAACAGGTGTTAGGGATGCTTCAGAACGACTGGTTCTCGCCGGCTGAGGCCGCTGCCTCGCCTCGCCTCGCCCTAGAGTTCTCAGGGGGGCTGGAGCGAATCCATTCGGGGATGTCCCGGTGAGGACCGCACGGCCCTGGCCACTCATGACGCTCCAGCAGGGAAGAGCCTTTCACTTGGAGAAGCCACTGCCCAACCCGACTCGTGTGACAGTGCCCTGGCGTCCTGGCCCACCATCCCCAGGCCGCCTGGCTGTCGGAGAGACTGCTTCGTACACTCCGTTCCCCACAGCGGCCAGCAAGGCCCCCACGTGACGCCTCGGGTCCAGGAGACCCTTCCGCATGGCTGGCAGCGGGGCGTCTCGGGACCAGGCTGCCCACGTGTGCCCTCCTGGGAGAGAAGGGGGCACGGAGATCTGCCGGAGCCGTGGCAGGCGCTGGGGGACCGTCTCGTTCGACGCCGTCTTGGTGTCACCTTGAGGAGGTGCCACAGGGACCTAGCTCTGTGCACAGCACGCAGCCGCCGGTAAAGCTGGTTTTGTGATGCAGCGTCTCCTTACGTGAGGAGGTGCTGTGGGCGACGGGCCATCCGTGGCAGGCTCACCTGCTCATCAGCCACATGAGGTCTCAGTTACCGCAATGTCCAAACGCTAACTCCTCTGAGCCCCTCCCTCCTGCCCCTCCACACAGAACCTCCAGCCCCACTTTCCAGGGTGCCGGGGCCATGGACAATCCCAGAGGTTCCAAGTCAGTCTGTGACACCACTGGATGTCAGCCACTTCCTGGCCCCGGACGCCGCTCCTGGCTCTGCCTGTGGCCCGGCCACCAGGCGAGCCTGAACGAGCCACTGCCCCCCTCTTACCGTGCACCCCGAGGCTCTCCCTGAGCCCCACAGCACAGCTCAAGCCAGGTTTACACTGTGGAGGTGAAGTCTCGTAAAGGTCGAGGATAACCAAAGGGACCGTCGCCGGACGAGACAGGCCCGCATGAGACTGCTCTGAGGGAAAGGCCCAGGCCCAGCCCCGGCACAGGACAGGCTGCAGCCGGGAACCACCTGCCAGCGCTGCATACTGACGCCGGGGTCCAGTCTGGGGGGTGGCCTGGGCATGCAGTGACTTAAAATGTCCCCAGGCGATTCTGATTGTGACACCAAAGTTAGGCAAATGCTCTTATCAAAGTTACAATGGACATATGAAACCAAAATTATTCTGTTAGGGCAAGCAGAATCCAGCCATCTGGGGCCATGCCGGGTTCCAGAAACAGAGAGCAGACACCCCTCAGCCTTCCACAGGCCCGGGGCGCCCCACTGCAACCATCTGAACTGGTTCCCACCCCCCACCCCCGCAGACCCGGGGTGGGGGCTCCGGGAGGTGGGCAGGTGGGCAGAGCCTGGGCTGGATCCAACCAACCGCGCGGGCGGGAACGCGAAACCGCTGTCTCCATCCTTGAATCCGCAGACACGCAACCCGTGGGAAGAAGCGCCGACTGTATTTATGGAAAACACCTGCACATAAGTGGCCTCACTGTCGTCGTCCCAGGGTGACCTGTCCTCAGAAAGCGTCAGGGCTTTCAGCTGCGGTCCGTGGACAGATCCGTGTCCCAGTGAGACCGTGTTCAGTGTAATCCTATGTCATTCAAGCATCATCCTGGGAAGGACTGCAACGGCTTCACAGACTACCAAGGAGGTCGGAGAAATGAGACGCAAGAAGTGACTAAGAACCAGCTGACCTCCTCTGGCGGACACAAAACAGGGGTACACGGTGTTGGGGCAGCATCACCTGTGCACTGTTTCCAACCCTAAATCGAATAGATCTGGTCTAAAGCCTTTAGCTAAATTAACACGTGTGCATCAATACAGGTAGATGAGAAAGAACATGATATTGAATTTTCTGAAACATTCAATTCTAGCAGACATATATGTTAAGTGTGAGCCGCTGCGTACCAGGGTATAAGCATATGTATGCACTATATGTACCGTAGTATACCATATACGCATTATAGATTACAGTGACCAGGATAGCGGTAAACTCAACGGGGCAACTAAAAATATCACCAGTGCTCTTTTACAGCTGCATGTAAGAGGTCTTCTAGCAAAGCAGAGCCGCGGAGTCTGACATGGAAACAGCTCACACATTTGCTGGAAGTGCTCGGAGAAGGTTAATGAGTCAGCGCTGATAAGTGCAGCAAAAAAGCCAGTTGACAGACACTCTGCTGTGCCAGTGTGAAGGCATCAGTGGTTTATAAATAGGACTGAAGAACCTAAATATCCCATCTGGGAGAAATAATAATAATAATGATGATAATAATAATAATAATAACAACAACAACAACATTCTCTAGAGCTGGTACATCTCACAACTCTGTGAACATCCAATCTTACTGCCCAAAGCACCAGTGCCTCATAAAATACAGAACTTAGAAGAAATAAGCAAGGCCAGGCCAAGCTTTTATGTATATATAAGTAAAATGGCCGGGAAAATAAAATTTGGGGAGGGCTTTCCTTCCTATCGTATGTGTACACAATTGTATTTATAATCCTCAATGAGGACAAGCTTGGCGCATAAAGTTTATTACAGTATCGCTTTTAACAGAAAAAAGGAAAACAATGTAGTAACTGGGAAAGGAGTTATTGTGTAAGTTCTGTCTGTGGGGTATTTAGCAGGCTGTCAGTAAAATTACAATTTAAAAGACAAGGTTCTACCAGAGGAGAATATTTATATGATGATATGAAGATTTGAAAACTCCACCAAGATGCACAATTGAAGATAGGGAATGATTATAAATGATGAGACATGTGGGGCGTGGGGGAGAAATCTCTCTCTCTTAGTTAAAAGGAGTTTGGGCTGGGGAGTGGTAAAACATTTTCTTTCTTTTCTCCTTATCCTGTATTTTCTCTATTTTTCATAATTATATCATCCACTCAGCGAATAGATCTGAGGACCTGGGGAAACAGGTGTACACACCACAAATCCTGTCCTGGTGAAACTTACATTTTCGTTGGAGGAGGTAGAAGTTAGCAAGAGAAATCCATTAAACGGCACATCAGACGATTAGTGCTCGAGAACGATGAGGCAGAGGACGATAATGAAGTTGACGCTGCCCTTACTTTTCGACCTGGAGGGGAGGAGACTTGTCCCGGTAAAAGGCCCAGGTCTGAGCTTGCGCGGCGGGTGACAGGCAGGGACTCGCCGGGCCAGCAGGCGGCGCTGCGGCGGCGCGGCCCCGCGGTCCGGGCGGGCGGGGCGGGGCGGCGCGTCACGTGACCCGAGGGGCGGGGCGGGGCGGGGCGCGCGGCCCGGGAGCAATGGCGACCTTCGTGAGCGAGCTGGAGGCGGCCAAGAAGAACCTGAGCGAGGCCCTGGGCGACAACGTGAAACAGTAAGGGCCGCCGGCGCCGCCTGCGGCCTCCGCGCGGGGCGCCGGGCCCGGGCCTGCGCGGCGGGGCCTGGGGGCCTGGGGGCCTCGGGGCGGGTCTCCCCGCGTCCGGCCCGCACTCGGCCGGGGTGGGGGGCAGAGCGCGCCTGGAGGGCTTCCCGGAGGCGGGGACGGCGGGGCTGCGCCGTGGGGCCCGGGGAGCCCGCTCCGCTCCGCGCGGCGCGCCTGGAGGGCTTCCCGGAGGCGGGGGCGGCGGGGCTGCGCCGTGGGGCCCGGGGAGCCTGCTCCGCTCCGCTCGGCGTGGCGCGCCCGGAGGGCTTCCCGGAGGCGGGGGCCTGGGCGGCAGTTCCGAAGGCGGACGGACGCCTCCGGAGGGGGCGGGCCCCGGGCGGGAGCGGGCCCTCGCCGAGCGCCTTTTCAGCGCCGGCTCGTGCATCCCTCGCGACACTGGGTGCCAGGCAGCCCATTAGGTAGACGAGAAGGCCGAGGTCCGGGCTCGGACCCCGAATGGCCGAGTGTCCAGTCGGTCATTAATTCCGCAGAGGCCCGGGCCAGGTGACTTCACAGAAGGGACCTCTGAGATGCAAGGAGGGGCTCGGGCAATTTCAAAACAGCGGTTATTATTAGCATTTCCATTGAAGACATCTTGGAGCCCTCGTGGCCTAATGGGCACAACTCAAAACCAGTTACAATTCCTAAAGATGACTTTACTATTGCGAACGTCAGCAAATCAGACGTCTACAAACACTAGAATCAAAATCTTACTTTGGCAAAACTTTTGATTTCTTAGTAAACGTGAACTCCCAAAGGCAGATGTTCTATCCGAAGTTGTTTTAATAGTCATGTCTACGGTCAGCCTACTTCTTTGCTTATTTAATTGAAGATTCTCAATTATTTTAACGGGTACATTGGCAGTTTACATTTGATTAAGAACTACAGCTTATTACTTTTGTAATACAGACCGCTAACATGTACATTTTTTTAAACACGATAGACAGTTTACTCTGTTGCGTCTGGGGTGCTTACCGATATTTGAAAATGAACGTTTCCGTACTGAGTCTGAAGGACCCAGCTTGACTGATGACACGCGACGGTGACCTCTGTGGTCCCACGCTCATCACACAGGTTCAGGGTGGCCACAGACGTGGACCTAGTGCTCGTCCCTACAGTTTCCTGGTGGAGCCTGTCTCAGTTCTGGACCCAGTTCACGTGTTCTGGATGTGTGTGTCTGCATCTTATCAAATAGTGACACGGGCTGTTAAATAATCAGGTTTTTCTCGTGTGACTGTCCTCTCGTTGGATAGAATGGGATGGAAAAAAAGACTTGATTTTCTGTGGAGCTTTATTTCATCATTGTTCCTGTCCTTTATAAAAAGGCATCTGAATGTCCACTGTTGGTCATCAGCAGTGACAACATGACTATCGGGTGAACAGCGGTGCCAGGCTCTGGAGCTGAGAGGCTGCTGCTTTTCAAACACACACACACTTTAAAATATAAATTGTTTTTTGATTGAAGTAGAACGGACAGATAACGTTATGTGAGTTTTGGTGTGCAACATGATGATTCGATATTTGTATGTTGCCAAATGATCACCGTAATAAGTTGCCATTCGTTACCATGCATGGTTAAGAATATTTTTTTTTCTTCCGATGAGAACTTTTAAGATCTGTTAGCAACTTTCCGATGTTCAATACAATATCGTTAAGTACGGGATTCTGGAGAGTGGGCCCTCTAGAAAGGTGACAGTGAGAAGGGACAGGTGCAGCTGTGGTTTTGGCTGATTGATTCCCACGTCCCATTCTGTGACTTTCCTTCCTTTCCGGTCTGTGGTATCTCGGGTCCCAGGTACCGTCTGCAAGGGCTGCGGTGACAGAATGCCACCGGCGAGCAGCCCAAACAGCAGACGTGGGTTTTCTCACGGCGGCTGGAAGCCTGACATCAGGTGTCAGCAGCGCTGGCTTCTCGTGAGGCCCGTCCCCGTGGCTTGCAGACGGCCATTGTCTGCGGCCCTGTCCCCCAACCTGTCTCTTCCCATAAGGACACGAGTCACGGTGGAGCAGGGCCCATCCTGACAACTCCCGCGAGAGGCCCCGTCACACTGCGAGGCGCCGGGCGGGGTGGGGACCGAGCGCCTGCCCCTCGGGGTGCAGTGTCCGTCCCTGGGCGACGGAGCAGGTGCGGTGAACTCGGGAAGAAGCAGGACCTGCGGTCCTCAGCGGCGTTTCTCCTCTGCAGGTACTGGGCCAACCTGAAGTTATGGTTCAAGCAGAAAATCAGCAAAGAGGAGTTCGACCTGGAAGCCCACCGGCTGCTCACTCAGGACAACGGTAGGGAGCGCCCTGGGCGTCACCTCCTGCGCTCAGTGCGCCCAGAGTTGTGGTGAATTGCAATCTTTTCACTTAAAGAAACGAAAGCGCGGTCCTAATGGTGTGTACAGTCATTTTGCTGGTGCGGAGATGTATGGTGAGGCGTACAGAGCAAAGTCCTTGGCAGCGGGACTTGTGGGAAGTTGTTTCCGTCCTCGGCAGTGTCTGCATCTGACTGTGGCACCCTTCCTTTTCCAGTGCATTCCCACAACGACTTCCTCCTGGCCATCCTCACGCGGTGTCAGATTTTGGTGTCCACACCAGGTAAGGGCGCGGAAGGGCCGCAGGCCCTGCGCCGTCTGCGCGTGTAACACTCGCTGGACAGCTCGGGGGGACGTTGTTACGTGGGTACAGACACTTTTACGGAGCCCGTTAGAGCAGGTGACTTCCCGGGACTCACGCTGCTTGTCGGCCTTGACTCGCCACCCAGCTGGTTCCTGGAGCCTGAAATCACGAGGTGCGAGGCGGGGTGGGAGTCTCGGGGACGCGGAGGGGCTGGCGTCAGGGGAGGGAGGGCGGGGAGCCCCCGCCTCGTGTCCCAGCCCGCTGGGAGGGCCTCGGTATGGGCTGCAGCCGGCTCGTGTCTGCTCCGTGAGTCAGGACGTTCTCAGCCCATCCTGGGAGTTCGCTGAGCGCTCACCCCGTCTGCCACACGTTTTCTTGCTCCCTCTGTGTGCGCGTGTCCCCTGACTTGGTGACCACTTTTAGTCAGTGGGGTCTTAGAGGAGAGAGGAGGCAAGGACCCGGGCTCAGTTCTCCTCATTGAACCGGAAAATGCTGTCCTCTATCACATTGCTCACCCCATACGCCAGCAAAGCACCCAGCAAACATTAACTCAGAATATGAGGAACAGATCTGTCTTCCTAAAAAGGTAATTTTGGTTACAGCTAGAAAAAAAACACTCTTTGAGAGAATTTATAATTTTGTTTAGAGAGTTTAGAGAAGTAAGTAGAAAGAGATCTGAATTTTAGTATTTATTATTTACTTTCTTTGCTTGAGCATTCCATGCTTTTGTAGCCCCAAATGAAAACAACTTAGCGGTTATCAATTGTCACTGTTTTTTTTTTTTCCCCTGTCTCCTAGAGGGTGCCGGATCTTTGCCTTGGATGGGGGGTTCTGCAGCCAAGCCCGGGAAACCCAAGGGAAAGAAAAAGCTTTCTTCCGTTCGTCAGAAATTTGATGTAGGTGGTTCTCGGTGATTACGCGCTGCCTTAAGCCTCTGGATCGTTAGTAAAACTCTGTCAGTGGCATCATTTGAGGAGAAAAGATGCTACCGTTCGTGAAGTTGGGGAGGTTTTCAAAGATTGTGAGTCCAGGCGCCTGAATTTTTATAATTCCAGTTGGTTGTTGTGTAAATAGTAATATGTTATTAGTGCCCAGTGAGTTTTCAGTGATCTGAATCTATGCCTGTGTTCTTTCTCCTCTCCACTGTTTTTTTTTCTGAAACGAATCGCGTTTCCCAGATGGACTTCAGTCCCAGGGGGCCCTGAACCCCCCACTCCTACCCCAGGGGTCAGCAGAGATGCGGAAAGGCACTTGGCTGTAAAATTCATAAGCGCTTTAGAGTAACTTGCTTTTTCTAGTTTATATCTCGGAAACAAAGTGTCCCAAAGGTATCCCTTTTATAGATTTCTGACTGGGGATCGATAGCTTTATTTATCAACATCAACAAACGTTTATTCCTCCCTTTGCGCCCTGCTTTACGCCGAGAATAGCCAGTCTGCAGGGCGTCTCGGCGTGAAAGGCAGCTTTATACCTGGAAATCGGAAAAATGATCAGTGTTACTGTTCCAGCGACGGGGACGAGCCGCACTCGCTACAGAGTCTCGTGTGCTGGGCTCGAGCAGAAGCCACCGGGGCGTCTCCCCGGGTCGTGCAGCCTGTCAACGGGCTGTCACACTCCCCCAGCGGAGGGCGGAGGATTTAAGCTTGAAAAAAAGACTGAGAAAACCGGTTTAAAATAATGAGTGTGACCGCGCCTTAGAAAGATTCTGTGTTGCGAATTGTAACTAGAGAATGCTAGTAACAACTAGTTACACCACAGGGCATTCTCTTGGAGAATCTGTTTCTATATCTGCTATTTTGGTTACTTGAGCTTTTTAGGGCTTCCCTGAAACATTGTTGTATAGTTAAACTCTCAGAAGCCGCTTCCTTACCAATACACTTAACATGCTCCGACTTGTTTGAAAATAATTTTCTAGTTTCTCCTCCTCCCTCATGGTTACTTTTAGCACAGAGCCATCTATTCTGTGATTACCAAGATGCCAACTGATTAGAATGAACTGCTCTCGAACCACCTCCATCCCCCTGATTCACGTCTTCGTTATCACCGTGCCACGGGTGTGACTCCCACGATGTGTGCATGGATTGCTTTTAATTTTTTCACCCCGGTGGCATGGTTTCGGTGGCATTCATTTGTGGGCTCTCGGGTCCCATACGTCGGTTCCTTTGGTGTGTGTCTTACTCCTCGCCACCGTCACGAATAATGTTGAGACGTTTTCTTACTCGTAGCATAGATTCCAGCCTCAGAACCCCCTGTCGGGAGCCCAGCAGTTTGTGGCAAAGGACCCGCAGGATGACGATGACCTGAAGCTGTGCTCGCACACCATGATGCTGCCCACGCGGGGCCAGCTGGAGGGCAGGATGATCGTGACGGCGTACGAGCACGGGCTGGACAACGTCACCGAGGAGGCCGTGTCGGCCGTGGTGTACGCGGTGGAGGTCAGTGCCGGAGGCGGGGACCATCTCACCGGCCGCGTGTGACGAGCTTGTGTGCATGGCTAAAAGCTGGTGCTGCGAGGAGGGGACCAAAATGTCCCCCTGGCTCGGGACGGTCGTCACCGACGACGTTGTCTCCCGGGGGGAACACGTCCTAGGCCACACCGTCGCCCTCGGTCAACAGACGAAGCTTTCGGGAAAGTTAGGAGGGGCGTAAACTTCCGCTCAGAGGGACGCGTGGCTCGTCAGCAAGGGAGCGGCTTTTAAGGGGAAGGAAGTGAGATCGAGGACCCTCAGGGCTAGAACCGCCAGGTTTTGCTGTCCTGTCCGCTGGGCGTCTCAGCACGCTGTCGTCCACCCCCTCGTTTTCTCCACGGAGTTATGTGACAGCGTGCACATGGGGTGCTGTCCGGTGACCCCGTGTCGCGTTCCAGTCCCCTGGGCCTCCCCGTCCTCACCTGTGCCTCCAAGGTCATAATGCTTGGTGGGAAAGGTCGATTGCACCGTGAAGTCCTGATGCGATTGACACTCCCCGTCCTGCCCCGTGGCTGTCGCGCGGCTGGGGCCCGTTCTGCCTGTCTTTACGGGGACAGGCTCATCCGAAACAGCTAAATAGGAAAAGCACGTCGCCCTCCGTCCCTCACGAGCCCGGCCTGGCTCTGGCGCTCTTTAGGGGACGCTGGTTTGGTGCCAGCACCCGCCAGCCTGTCCCCCGTCCCCCTCACGCTAAGGGCCAGTGAACACGATCGGGTCCCCGGAAGTTTTGTGATCTGCTCTCAAAGAGCAGCTCACGCTCCCCCCCTTTCTTCCCCCCCGTGCTCCTACAGAGTCACCTTAAAGGCATACTGACGTCGGTGGTGTCGCGGCGGAAAGCGTACCGGTTGCGTGACGGCCACTTCAAGTACGCCTTTGGCAGCAACGTGACGCCGCAGCCGTACCTGAAGAACAGCGTGGTCGCTTACAACAGCCTGATAGACAGGTGGGGCGGTTTCTCGTGGCTTCGCGTCTGATTCTCTGGCTGGTCACACGGGTGCCCGTGACAGCCCCCCGTCACGTCGCCGTCACGGCGTCGTTCTCGCGTCCCTCGGTCTGACGTGCGCGGGGAGCAGCGGTCTCTCTTCTCCGCGCTGTTGCGTGATAACTAGCGCATCCTTCGGGCTCTCCGTGTGGCAGAAGGGACGCCGCAGAGGTCGGCTGTCGCGTGTGGTCTGCTGCGCTGTCCCCGCTCCCCGAGGTGGAATGGGGCGGTCCCCCGGCTCCCGCGGGGCGGCCCCTGTCACCCTGTGTGACACGGCCTGGATTCCCTGTGCGCTGCCGGTGTCCTCCCCTCCCCCTCCCCGTCCTCTCCTCCCAAAACATATGCCCAAATTTTAAGTCTTTGGGGAAGAGAAATGCTGCTGCTTTCCGCGTGGTGACTGAGTGGCTGGTGTCTCTGGACGGCGTGTGTCTGGTTGTCGGGTTAGTTGGGGAGAGGGGTCAAGAGTGACCGGGAGTCACGAGTTCAGAGCGAGAGTGACCGGGAGCGTGGCGGCAGGGAGGATGGGGGAAGGGGCGGCAGGGGTGTGATCGCCGGGGCTGAAGGGCCGGGAGGTGGTGTGGACCCCGCAGGGAGGGCTGAGGCAGGCTGGGCGCCGGCCTCCGGTGCCTGTCCCCACGAGCCCGTCCCCACAGCAGCCACTGGGTCCCCAGGGTGAAGCCTCTGCCCGGTCCCCTGTGGGCACATCTGCCCGGGGTCATTGGTTCTCGTCTGTCAGTCGCTCTTCTCTAGAGAATAACCAGAAAGTGGCTCCTTGCAGTGGGGAATACAGGGACAGCGTCTCCAACCTGCCAGCCCCCGGAGCCTCCTGCCCCCTGCGGCCGGCGCCCGCCCCTGGGACAGGCCTGCCTTTGTCACCGACGGCGCGCCCGGGCCCCCTTCCGCCTCGCTGCCGCCCACCTGCTGCGTGCCCCCCAGACCCTGTCCTGGGTTACTGTGTGTGGCCCCCGCGGGCGCCACGTCGGGGGCGCGTTCCCGGAGCTGGCGGGTCCGACTCACTTTCCCCGCCCCCCCCTCCCTGCGGCCTCCCTGCACCCGTCGTCTCTTCCGGCTCGGTACCTCTGACGGCGATTTCCGTTTCCTGGAGTGAGGTCTTGTGTGTTTCCACCCGGACAGGGGGCGGGTCAGTGTTCCCAGCCTGGTGACGTTTGACGTTGGGGGGTGGGGGTCGCTCCCCGCCTGGCCCGCGGGCCGCCTCTAGCAGTGGGCACAGCGGCCCCCCACGTCTGCGCCCGCTCAGAAACGGGGGTTCTGCGCCATTTCAAGGCGCGTTCCCGGGGTGGGGTCCCGCGGCCGTCGCCCCCTCTGCGGTGGGCCTGCCCCTGAAGCTGTGTTTTCAGCCCTCCAGCCTTCTCCGCGCCCTGCGCCGGCCAGAACCCGGCCTCCCACCCGCCCCCCGACGACGCCGAGCAGCAGGCGGCCCTCCTGCTGGCCTGCTCCGGGGACACCCTCCCTGCGCCCCTGCCTCCCGTCAACATGTCCGACCTGTTCGAGGCCTTGCAGGTACGTCGGCCGCGTGCGGCGCGCCTGGGCTGCGGCCGGGCCCCGGGTCCGCTCGGCCTCAGCGGTCGTCCGTGGCGCTTCCTCTGCCCGCCCTCCGCGTCTTCCCCATGTCGTGCTGACCTCTGCGCGTGGCAAGCGTGTCCCGCGGTGTGACGGACGCGCTCACGTCCCGGCCGCAGGTGCACAGGGAGGTCATCCCCACGCACACCGTGTACGCACTCAACATCGAGAGGGTCATCATGAAGCTCTGGCACCCGAACCACGAGGAGCTGCAGCAGGACAAGGTCCACCGCCAGCGCCTGGCCGCCAAGGAGGGGCTCCTGCTCTGCTGAGCCGGCCCCGCGAGGGGGCGGCTCTGGGTCCACACGGCAGCCCCGGTCTGGCTGGTGTCGACAGGACCCTCCTGTGGAGACGCGACGTCCAGCGCTTGGCCGTCGCCGCTGGGAAGCCACCGGCGCGCTCCCGTCCGGACGGCCACCCGCGCCCGCATCGCTCGCACGTCCCCGCCGCGGGGAGCTGGGGGGCCCTGGTGGAGCCGCCTGGGGCAGGGACCCATGGTCTGCACGTGAGGCAGGTGACGTCACAGGACATCCGTGGGTCCAGCGACGTCACGTGTTCTGTATCCAGCAAGTCTCCGTTTCTGCCTTTCTCCCGAAGAACTGTGTCCGTACATTTTGGTTGAAGCAACACTCAGTGTTAAAAATCAGATACCTCCTTCAGTGACCCGTTTCATTTTTGACAGATGTAGTAGCTCCCCACAAACCCCTTATAGTTTCACAGAAAATATGACTTAGAAACGCTGTGCTATTAAAGTCCTTTCTTTGCATTAAAAAATATCAAAACAAAACTCTTGGAATGTAATTAATAGCCTTATAAAATGTCTTCTCGTAACTCGTTTCCGTCACAGGCCAATGTGCCCACAGACTTGGAGTCCCAGGTGCACCTGTTAACGGTTCTTGTAGAATGTTCTACGACGTCCGTGTGAACGTGTCGCATTTATAGTTCGTGATTGCCGATTCCCATGAAATACGTTTCTACCCTTTCGGATGATAAAGTGGGAATGAGTTACACTCGGCAGTGTTACTGAGAAAACCACGCTTGTTTCTTTAATGTTACTTTTCGCCGAAGAGCGAGCGCTGGTGGGTGTGCAGGTGACCCGTGAACAGCGCGTGGGTTAGGGGTGCCGACCCCAGCCCCGGTCCAACCCGTGTATGACTGGACTCCTCAGAACCTTAGTTGTCCCCCTGGATCCGCAGGGGGTTGGCTCCAGGAGCCCCCACTGATACACAACTCCGCAGATGCCCGAGTCCGCGGTGACCCGGTGTAGGACAAGGCACGCAGCCGGACCCGTGTGGACCCGCCAGCTCGAACCCGCGTCGTCCCAGGGTCCCCGCGCTGGGGCGGCTTCTATAGTTCGAATTACGTGTCAAGCTGTACGAACGGTTCAGTATCTGGATCCGTGTATTTGATTCTGTACTTTACATGTGACAGATAAACCTTTGGGGAGAACACTTTATTACAAACAGTAAGGAATGCCGCCTTCCAGTGAAAAGCCATACGCGCCATGAGACCTTAACAGAGATGTCTCAAAAGCGTGCACTAGATGAGAAAGATTAAGGTTTGTCATCTCTTCCTTCTGTGACGTGTAGGTTAAGACTAGGAAGAGAAGACAGCTTAGTTTTGGTGGCTGGCACGGGCAGACAGGGTAACACCCGAGCTGTGAGTTGGGAAGGGTTCGAGGCAGTGTCTCCCCCATGCGGTGCTGCTTCTGGGGGCACTGACACCCTACGTTGAATTCTGTGCGTTCCAGACGCGGAGGCAGCTGGGGGCCCGGCCGGGTCCTGCTGCCCTCGCAAGGGCAGGTTCTGTCCGGGCCCAAACCAACCCCTGGCTCTCCGGACTGGCCTTGGCTCCTGCAGCCACCTGCTCAGGAGGGACCACGGGACACCAGCGGACTCCCCAGCCTCGTTTCAGGCCCACACACTAAGGGCGGGCGGGCGGGTAGGGTGATTCTCGGGGAGTTGTCAGGAGCCCCCGAAAGCAGGTTCCGGCTTCGGCACCACGGCCCCCTGGGTTCGCGTTTGATCCGATGGCTTAAGAGGAGGATGTCCAGGTCGTCTCTAGTACTTATTTAATTGACTCTGTGGGCACGGTGAATTGTCAGGGCTGATTTTACTAGAAGCACCCCGTGAAAGGGCCTGCTCCCACGTTCAAAGAAATCTGTGAAAACGGGAATGCTAAGTTCTCTGTTCACCAACGTGCTAGTGTGCTTTCACTCGTTTAAGGTGAATGCCCCGTTTATGGCTTTCACTAATGGACCGTCCCTGACAGCATCCAAAAGGTGACTGAAGAAAAAACAATGTATGCCAGCCCTCCCCTCCACCGCCCCCCCAAAAGCCAGTTTGAAACCACACACAGCATTTGTCATCAAAGACACCGTTATGTACGTGGCCGTCCCACGAACACTTTCTTGATTCAAGGGTGTAATGTGTCGGTAGAATGGAGAATAAAGTGTCCACGGTAATGAACATGACCTTCTCATACAAACAGGTAAAACAGTGAAACCACCACAGCCCATGGTCTTTGTTATGAAAGTTTATTGTTGGGGTCGGTTCCTATCTAGTGGGGGTACAGCTCTGTCTCTGCTGGAGCCATTCCAGGCCGACAGCCTCGCTGCAGAACAGCCGCACGGGGGCCCTTAGGCGTAGGTCCCACCGAAGTCAGCGGAAGGAAGAGCCCAGAAACCCTGACAGCGGAGCCATCGCTCTAGGAATTCCAGTGCTATGCAACCCGTAAGGCATCTGTCAGCGGACGGTGAGACTCGAGGTGTCGGCGGAATGATCAGGAATGTAGCCCATTTCCTACTCATCTCTGCACGGCGTACTATGGCTCCGATGCAGGAACCCAGAATTGGGTCTTAGAAAACCCTTCGAGCTCCCAAAGCAAGTACAACAGGACAAAGAGAGGAAGGTGCCGGGAACCAGGAGAACGGAGGCTAGATTAAGTGGAGTTGTCAGGGATGGAAACTTCTGGAATGCGAAGTAGCTGGGTTTAGATGCCACTCGAGAGGACACAGAATTACAGTACAGTTTGTAAGTGGGGAAACCATTCAAATATCGAAAAGTTATTCCGAACCCAGAAATGAAAGGAATCTCCCCTCTTGGAAGGAAAACTGGTTTTAAAAAGCTGAGGAAGGTGTGAGTCACGAATGGGAAGATGAGTACCTGAGTAGAAATAGGTGTTTCGAGATGCCGAGAACAGGATCGTACACACAGGAGCCGAGTCTACAAGGAGGACGTGGAAGGCTGTCACCGGGTTTGAGGCTGGAGTGACATTTCCAGCAGGGGCCTCGCCCGCGATGGGAGGCTTGGGCGGGCGTGTTTTCTGCAGCACAGACAGCTTGGAAGGAATGTTTGCGTAACACTCGGCTGACGTGGGAATGCAAATCGCTGTAGTGTAACAACTCAGAGACCTCCTCCCCCCCATTCCCGCAGGGCAGAAGGAGACCAGACACCTACAGACGGCCGTGGCTGGAGGCCCAAGCCGCCGCACCACCCTCGTGACAAAAGTATTAAAAGATACCAACGAGACAAGCGTCAGAGGAGTCGGTGAGCCTCGTACCACGGGGCAGCAGAGAAGTGACGCCGACTCCCGCAGGCAGCCTCGGAAACAGAAGGGCCTGTGTGCTCACTGCTGCCCTCGCCTTAAATACGACAGTAATAATTAATAATGGAAAACGGGGCCACTGAATGAGCCCCGACAGAAGTCTAGCTGCCAACCGGGCTGGGAAGATACATAAGCCAGGAGTTTACTTGCACCTGCCTCTCCCCCGCTAACCTAGTCTGTCTAGAGAAAAGCCACCTGCTGGCACCAGGCCAGTGTCTGAATTCGGGGATCATTAGGATCGCATGTTTTCTGAGAGAGGAAACGTGTGAGTAGCAGGCAGACAGAAATGCCATGTTTCTACAAAGCCCGCTCTGTCCCTGCGGGGGCAGGCTCTACTCTTGGAAGCATTGGTAAAGGCAGAAGAAAACCATGACTCGAGGTCTGGCCACAGCAGGGACACCAGTGGGGTGGCGCCCCCGCGTGTGACGAGCCTCCCGTCGGTGCCGAATGCACGGTCTCTTCCCCGGGAGACGCCTTTGTCCATCGTATTTACACGTTTCTTCTGATGGACACATGGGGTCACGTCGCTAAGAAACGGGGCAGAAGCAGTGTCCTCCCTAACCACGTCCCGGACGCGACGGAGGGTCCCGGGCGTTTCTGACACGTCGTGGGTGTGGGGCGGGGCGGGCGGCCCCCCGGCCCTGCTCCCCGTGCACCCACACGTCGAGGAATCTTCCTGAGGGTCCTCTCCGGCTGCTTCCAACAGTTCCCTTCGCTGGAAGACAGAGAGAGGAACGTGTGAATCGGCCCCAGGTGTTCAGATGGCGTGTGTGTGACGAACGAGCATTGTTACCCCGTCCCTCGCATTTCCAAAGAGCTGAGAAGCGGCCCGGAGTCTCCTGACCGTCCCGTCCACTCGGAGAGTCCCTATCTACCGCCACCGCTTGCTCAGCCCGGGAACGGGCGCAGTCAAGGTGAGAGGGAGTGCGCGGGCAACACCTGTGCGGTGCCTGCCACACCGTGGCCCCTGAGCAGCGATGGCCTGGCTCCCTCCCTCCCTGGCCGTTTCTGATCCAGGCTTTTGGGTACCAAATGGCTTAGAAAATGCAGAATGCACAAAACAGAGAGGAGGGAGAGCAAAGGTGGAACGAGAACAGGGTAAGACTCACTACGTCAGTCTGCTCTCCAGCGGGGGCAGCAGGGGGCCAGGGGGACAGGGAGGGGGACAGGGAGCCCGACAGGGCAGAGCCCGCGATC
>PVKZ01005803.1:0-45834 GCA_004027375.1 Macroglossus sobrinus
TCACATACTATGTAAGCCCCCAAATTTCTTTCCTCCAAGATTCTCTTGTCCTAAATAAGCAAAAATAAAGGGTGTTTAATGTTGCTTTAACAAAGCCTGAAGATACTGCCTTCTCTCTAATCAATACTTTTGTAGACAAGTTTGAGAATCAGGTAGGGAGACGGTACATGCAGTGGGTAAAAGAAGACTTTTAAGAACTGTTTATGCTTATCCCTCATATTCAACTGAACTTAAATATTCAGTCATTCAATTAATATGTGTCATATGGTTAATAAGTTTCAAATGCCCATTCTGTGCCAGGAGCTGCCTTAAAGACTCAAATAAGAGTAAAAATAAAATAAAATAAAAAAATAAAATACAAGTGATCTCTAAGAAGCCCTCTCCAATAGAAAGCATTCTAATATGGGCTCACCCAACTTCTCATTGTTATCAAGAGTGAGCATTTCTCCTTCCCAAAAGCCTCGTTTTTTGTGATAGCATTTTTTCCCCTTTCACTCCAATTCTATCTGGTCATTCTGAGTCTTTCTGCTGGCTTCTTTTCATCTACCCTAGTGTTGGAAAGCCCTGGGGCTCTGTTCTGGGCCCCTTTTCTTCTTTTCCATTTCTCTTTTTGGAGATCTAATCCATTTCCTATGTTTTTAAATACCAGCTTAATAATACCATTAAATACCACGATGAGTCCCCAGTTCATGTCTCCAGCCTGGGCCTCTCTTTTGAGCTCCAGGTTAATATGTTTTACTGCCTACCTGATGTCTCTACCTGGACATCTAGCAGGCATTGTGCAAATAACATATTTAAAACTGAGTTCCTGTTTTCTTACTCACATCTAAACTATTCTTCCACCCAATATTCTTTTAAGAAAATAGCACTCCATCTGCCCAGTTGTTCAGTCCAGAAATTTGAAAAATAATCCTTGATTCCTCCCACTCTCTATCCCTCACACCTAATCCGTTAATAACTAAGTTCAATCAATTTGCCCTTTGGAATACATCTCAAGTGCATCTGTATTATCTTCTTCTGTCTTAGGATAACCCTCTTCCAAACTGCAGTAATCTCATCTGGGCTATTTAATAATCCACTATCTGGTCTCCCTATTTGCTCCTCTCCCACATCATCAATTTTCTACATAAAAGCTAAAGTGAACTTTAAAAATTCTAAGTCAAATCATGTATGATTTGCTTAAATCCTTTAGTTTCCCATTTCTTTTCCAGTATAAACCACACTTAACAAAGTCTACAAGGATCTATGATCTGGCCTATGACTTGTTGGCTAGCTGTCCATTGGCCATGTCCCCCGGGATCACTTTGCTTTAGCCATAGTGACCCTCCTTAATTTACTTAAGTGCATTGAGGTTTTTTATTCTCGAAAACTTTGCCTATCTTGCCTATCCAGCTGCTGCTGGACACACAACCTCTGACTTTTCACATGATTCTTCTCTTTTTTCAGTCTCAGCTTAAAGGTCACCTCACAGAAGATTTTCTTGCTCATCCACTTATATTAGGCAACCATATTGTTTTCTTGCAGACAATGTTGTTCTGTCTCTTCAGAGCTCTTTAATTTATAATCGAGTATGTGTTTACCTTTTTATTTTGTCTTCCTCTCTAGAATATGAGAGAACAATGAGTTGTGTCATTATTGTCATTCACCACTATATCTCTAGCACCAGATATGCTGCCTGACAAACAGCAGGCAGTCAATAAGTATTTTTTTGAATGTTCCTTATATGATTTGGACTGTTAAATCATTAATGTCATAAACTGAGAAATCTGGGTATTTTTACAAGTTTATGTTCATGCATTTTTTTCATGCAAAACAATGTATAAAATGTGGGTCCTAATCTCAAACAGCTTATAATTTACAAGGAGAGATATATTATGCCTTAGAGCATCAAAATATATTGCCAAATGCGAATGCCATATACACTGGGGAGAGAAGAGACAGTTGTTTGCTAACCAATGATGTAGGCATAAAGGGCAGTTTGGAGACCTGAATTTGGGTAGAGTGTAGGGCAGAGAAAATGAAAGAACTGATATAATATATTGGGAAAAATTGCTGTGAATTGTCAGGTGCAGGTACTATGGAGAAGTAAAATATGACTGGCATTATTATGCTGGACGATGGTAGTACCATTATATATATATGAAAGAGAGAGAGAGAGAGAGAGAGAGCAACCATTTTTATGCTGGTTGATGGTAGTACCATTTTATATCTATCTATATATATATAGATATAGATATAGATATATATAATGTGATATATATATCTGATGTGATATATAAATAAATATATATTTATGAATATATATATTTACATATATCTATCTATCTATCTATCTATATATATATATATATAGATATAGATATATATATATGTAAAAGGCAACCAGAAGGAGGAGCTGGAATAGGGAGGGAGGCGAGAGTGTGTTTGGATAATGCTGACTGGGTTCCAGAGATGATTCTGAGATGTTGGCGGAACATTCATAGATATGTCAGGTAATATTATTTAATTAATTAATTTATTTGACTTTTATGTCATTCAATATTTTTAAATTATTAAATTAAAGTATGTAACATGTAAACACAGTTAGTGATGCATACAAAGTGAATGTTTTCAATCTCTCCCTGCTTTCCTCCAACCCAACCTTTTGAGGCATTTTTTTTCCTCAGTAAATTGAAAGCGCCAAAGTGCTTGTCTCAAGATCTACTATTCAGGGACCAAACTAAGATTCCTCAAGATATATATTAGCCCAGATTTCCTGATGCTTGAATATGAAACAATGCTTCTCGATTGCAAGAGTTCTGAAACCTGGTGAGAAACTGTGAAAACACACTTCAGAATCCCCCACTCCTGGAAGACCCAGAGGCTGGGGCATTTATCAAAGGACTCATCCTCTATTGGTAGAGGGTTAACCTCTCCACACTAACAGGTGACACCTGTTTAGAGGCAAGCACGCTCCCAGGCGCCAGCGTCCTCCAGTGAAGAATAGAATGCAGGCGCCAGAGCTGGGAAGCTGCCAATGTGCTGAAATTGTCTACCCAGCAGCTGGGAGCTCAGGTAGTTCAAGGGGCGGGGCATTGATAGTGCTATGCATAACGTGATAAACAGATCTGGGACCCTTATTCTCTTGAAATGTGCATTCCAATAGGGCAACCAGGCAATAAATAATACTCAATAAACATTTCCTGTTTTTAGTCTTGTCACTTTTCAGTACGTTGATTTTTCTACAGCACAAGTATGAATATGTCATTTCCCCACTCAGAGACTCTTAATACCTCCACCCCTAACTCAACCCAATTAAATTAGAACGCCTTGCCTGGAGCCTAATAGGCTTCATGCTTGGCCTCAAACTAACTTCTTTCTTCCCTAAACATACCCTATTTTTTCCTTCCCTCTGAAAATATTCCGTTTACTTTGGGAAATTAACAGATCAAAAAAAAATAACTATTTAAGCCAGTAGGTACCAAATGCCATACAAAATTGTGCATAATGGAGAAATTCAACAGACCGGTTTCTTATGGCCAAGGTGTTCAGAACAATTTTTCTGGAGTAGAAAGGCAATTTTGGGAAATTTCACTTTTTACCAGTCTTTTCACAACTCCTGAAACTATTGATAGTGTATAACTTCTTAAATCAAGTCTATTTCATGCTTCAGTTCAAAAGGAGAAACAATTGTTTCTCTTGTTACAAGTATAAAGGGTGGTATAAAACAATTCTCTTTTCAGAGCACATGGTTATCATGTGACAGCATTTTATCTCATAAGTAATCTGATCTGGAAGATTGGATTTGTGCACTAGAATGATTTAACAATTGATCCATGTATGATCTCAAAAGTTTACAAGACACATAGTTTACAGCCTCAGTCTCTTCTGTTAGCAGAGAACAGAGGCCATGTAAAATAAAAGTGCTACACAACAGTGTCGTATCTGAGACCTCTCATACACATGACCTCATCTTGAAAAAGAGAGTTCCTAGGCATTTTGCAAAGGTTCATGGTGAATACACAGTGTGAAATTGATTAATCATGGGTAAAGTTATATCACACAACAAACATTTATGTACATATGTGCCAAGCACTTTGCAGACACAAAAGAAGTTAAAAATATGTTCTGATTCTTGAATTGCTGGCAATCTAAGTAGGCAGACATACAAACAAACTTGAAACCAGAAAACAATTTCAAAGCAACTTACAAAATATGTTGTGAATATAGCACAAATTATTAATGTAATAGTGATGTCTTCAGAATAGCAAATTGTTTTGTGGAGGCATTAAAAGAAATAAATTTAATCTTAGATTATCTTTCCTTTTTATCCCAAACCAGACCAAACTACAGGAACACAGAGATGAATGTCTTTGTAGACTGGATAAGAGAGATAAGAGAACATCAGAGACTAAAATATCATTGGTAAATAGGAGGAATGTAAACAGTAAAAAGAGGCTATACCACTTTGTAAGCACAATAATGAGCAATAAAATAATTTTATGTAACAAAGTTTCCCAAGTTGTTTAAACTCTGGTTGAAACTTCTGAAAAATGATTCTAATTTGAACTAATAAAATGTAATAAACAATATCACAAACATAAAAATAATTTCACCTTTGTCTCTCATCTATGCATTGGAAGGCCAGCAGAAAGCTAGCAAATTCTATTTTTTGGTGCATATTGAACATTAGCTTTGTTTATAACAGTTGTGCAGTATTTTGACCTAGTAAATTTATTCTGTTTACAGAAACTAGAAAAACTATTTTAGTTTTAAAACCACATGTTGTTCATAAGAAATTCATTAGAATTGCGGATAAAAGTGAAAAAATCAATTTCAGAACCATTTTCTAATTACTGTATGAATGATGGTACTAATTTGATATAATAATAATAATATAAATATTTTTTTGTGTGTGTAATATAGAAATATATCTTACTCTTTTCATACTTCATATAAATATCAGTGGTTTTTCTTAAAAACCAGTTTTAGAACCATGTAAAGATTTGGAAGACAATAAGTCTGATAATGGAACTGCCCTTCTATTTTTATAGCTTATTTGTTAATAAAATGAAAAGGTTCAATTAGATCATCACTAAAATTATTTCCATTTCAACAATGTTATAGTTTTAAGTTGCCATACCTAGCTAGAGAACCCTGTTCTTTCAGAGCCTACAATAGGAATTAGGAATTCACACATAGACAGGCTGGTCAAGGGCATCCATTTCAGTTGATAACTCTAATCAAGAAGTCAAGATGATGTAAATGCAAAGAGAAAAATATAAATCTTGAATAAATGTCAACAACTATATCTCTGTATATCAATATACATAATCTGTCTATCTATCATCTGTCTATCTATCTATCTATCTATCTATCTATCTATCATCTATCTATCTATCATCTATCTATCTATTATCTATCTAACATAGTATGGCTTAGTTAAGAATATGCAAAATAGGTTAAATTTTCTTTCCAGAAATGTTGGCTAGCAGTCTTTTCTAGTTGTGATATATGATATAATAAATGTATATATATTTCGGTCTTTATCCCCAGCCCTTGGCCAGAGTTTCTAAAACCCTATAAATTCCTAAGTGATAAAGGTGAAAGGAACATAGTGTGTGTGTATGTGTGTGTGTGTATCATGTTCCTTTTGTTTGTTTGTTTTTTTGGTCTCCAATTCTTGAAATAGATCTGGAGGGATAGAAGTGAGTTTTAGAAAGCCCCCGAAAATGGAGTGATTGTTGCCAGGGGAACCAATCAGGTAACTAGAGGATTAGAACACTTGACCCTATCCCTAACCTTAAAGGATACAGAAGAAGGACTAGAGATTCAGTTCTGTCACCAATAATTTAATCAATTGTGCCTATGTAATGGAACCTCTATAAAAATTCTACATGATGAGGTGTGGAGAGCTTTCAGGTTCATAAACACTTTGAGGTTCTGGGGGTGGTATGCCTAGAGAAGGTATGGAAGCTCTGCACATCTCTCCACCCCCGTACCTTGCCCTATGCATCTTTTTCATCTGGCTATTCTTGATGAAATTTTATCCTTTATAATAATCTAGGAAACATAAGTAGTGCTTCCCTGAGTTCCGTGAATCATTCTAGCAAATAACTAAACCTGAGGAGGGGGACATGGGAATCCCCAATTTTTAGTTGGTTGATCAGAAGTACAAGAGACCTAGACTTGTGACCTACATCCTTTTGTGGGACTGAGCTCTTAACCTATGGGGTATGTGCTAACTATAGGTAGTTAGTGTCAGAACTGAATTAAGTCATAGGACACCCATTTAGTGGGTGCAGAAAAATGGAGAATTCCTTGGTGTGAAAATCCCACACATTTGGAGTTAGAAGTGATTAATGCAGAGAAAATAAATAGTTTTTCTTTTCAGTGACTAGTGTTTTATAATTGCCTTCTCTAGGACTCATTTCCCTCTGTCCTCTTTTATTTGTGGTCTTCTGATAAGTGACCAAAACAATTAATTGCATTTATATGGATATTTACACTTTATAAGAACATTTTCCAAGCTGCACTGAAATAAATATGATGTAATTATTAGTAAAGCTTGAGATCCCAGGGACATCATAGTATGGCTTAAAAGCAAATGACACAGAATGCACCATGGTAGCCAAGACTACATTTTCAAAATAAAAAGTAACAGTCGTGTTCGCAAGATTGTCATCATAGACTTAATCTGGAAATTATTCTCCTCATCAATAAGTGAACAAATAAGATCAGTACTGCAGTACTCAGAGACAAAATCTCAAAAGACACCTAGACAAATCACAGATCTCGGGAACAGGAAGAACTGCAAAGACAGAACACTCTTGGAGTGATACATACTTGATTAAAGATGATTTGTAGTATAAATAGAGAACACTGGAACCTTTATTAATGGAGAATGAACTTTCGGTAATTGTATGTGAAAAACTGAAAAAGTTCTGTATTTAAAATTGACTACCCTAATAAAAGGAAGTGCCACCCCAGGTCCCACTAACGTGACAAAAGTATAAACTGGGGCATGAAGGTAGAGGATGTACAGAAACCAGGTCAAAAGAATAGATGAGAAACAACATTGAGCATGTTAGCAACAATTTCTTTGGCCCCAACTGAGTGAAGATGTTACTGATTCTTCAGGGAAGAGAGATTGAAAATTACTATCAGAAGTCTACAACTTAGCTGTTTTCTTTTTTTTACTAGTACTATAAATTACATGTAGTTTACATTCCTCTGTGAGTTTAGTCAATCCTAGCTGATGCTTTTATTACTAGTACAAAGTACTAAGATACTAGTATTAATTATGTATGATGTTGTGGTCTAGAAGCATCTCATCTAAAAATTGTAGACAAAATACTGCTACCTGGAATACTTACCAGTTACCTAAGAGGTAATGCTGTCTTACTAAGGTTTATCTTGGCTACTTAAATAAACTATATAGGTTTACTGTACTTTATGTTTACAGACATTTATTTTATTGACGCTTAGAATAAAACACTGAATTAGGTAGAATGGTTTCTTTCATTTTAGAGGATTGACATTGGCTTCCAAAGTGTTAAGTGGCTGGCTTAAGGTGAGTGAACAAATATCTGAACCTCTAACACTCCCTTACTGGGAGATTGGATTGGCCTACCTAGAAGGTCAATCATCAGTGATAGTGCTAGGGCTTGGGTCTCTGAGAACAGAATCAGACAAAAATAGACCTTCCTCAAGTTTGAGTTAGAGAAGCCAAGGTTAATCCATTCAACCAAGGAATGAAAGTTGAGGGGAAAGAACACACACTAAGGTTCAAAAAACAGGTGGAAACTCACAAACCAGGAGTGGGTCTGACTGTTCTTGGGCAATTGCTATGAATATAGCTTGAGCATCTATGGCTTGTCTGGAGTGGCTTTGACATCTTAAAGATATGGAGATTGCCTGGGGCAGATATGATAGTGCTAATAACTGATGGGGCTAAGATTCAGGGAGTGATACTCAAATTCACTATTTTTTTTATCATTTCTTCCCAATATGCCTTAGGGCTTATGCTGTCTATGTATAGAGCAGCTCAGTATCTGAAGACATCAGAAAAACAGTCTACTACTCTGAGCATTCATCCATGATTCCTCCAAGAAATATTGCCTTTAAATGTTGACAGTAACTATTTCATTTTTGCTGAGTTGATTTCAGATTCACAAATTTTTCTTCATTTTCCTTGTAAATTAAAGAAGCCTCGGGAATACAAACTCTGAACTGCTCTTCCTATCAAGGCAATATTGAGAAGTGCTTTGCCTAGCCACGTGCTTTTCACATGCATTAAGTGTTCAGTAATAGAAATGAGGCTGAAGGAATGAAATTAATCACAATGACTCTCAGATATTAATAATGAGACTTTATTAAAAGTAATTCCTAGGCCATCTGACCTACCTATATTCAGGCAGAAATGTAAAATTAAATCTATTTTAACCCTTATTCAAAATAATTTTCAAGTTATTTACACTTGAGACATAATGACCTTTTTACATTTCTGCCAATAATTAGATGTGGGTTACACTAACATTTAATTGAACTCCAATAAGTTAATAATATAAAAATTACTCTCCAAGGCTTTAGCAAGCTTGCAGCAGACATGGGTCCTAAGTAGACAACCCAAATCTAATCTCACTGCTATTTTTGACTATCACTTCTATAAACTTTATGTTTTATTCAGACATGGAAAAAGTTACTATATGGTTTTCAGATGTTAAGGGATTTTGGAAGTGTTCGTAAATCTTTATGAAATCCAATTCTGTTTCCAACTAGTAATAATTTAGGGAATGGAAAAAACTGCTTTCATAGCTTCATTAAAAAAAATTTCATTGAGTCCAATGAAATTTTAGTGGCTTGACTGAGATGAATCTTTGTTTGGGGATCAATGTTTGTATTGACAATATTTACTGTCAAAGGACATTTTATCAACTTTGGCTGTTTATAAAATAAAAACCCATAGAGCAGAATGGGGATGAAGCAGGATTAAATCTTTTCCATTGTCTTCATATCAGACTTGCATTCTAAACCATACTGTAAGTAGCACCAGACTGTTTTTTTTTAAAAAAAAAAAAAAAAGCCAGAACTGTCTTAAAAAAAAAATCACAGATGTCATAACTTCATTTGATAATCTTTCACAGATAGGACTTCCAAATAGCTTTTGCCTCCAATTTAGGAGAATTCTCGTTTTTCACAGGAGAGAACTCAGCTAAAAATAAAACAGGAGGAATATACAGGCTATGAACATAGTTTGAAGTGATATGATGGTCTGATGAGTGTGAGTCTTCTGTTCTTTTATGCTCCTCTTCATGTGTAACTCAGATGTCTGCTAACAGATAAAACCTGCCCCTGTTCTGGAACTTCCCCAACCACTTCTTAGTGCCCATATCCTCAGGAGATCTGCTTCCTCTTAGATTCTCCCTTCACAAGAATGACTCTGATGTCATTCTTTTAGGCTATGCTGTGAATGTTATCTCATCTACCACAGGCATTTTATTTAAAATCTGGCTTTGTCATGATGAATTTAGGCATCAGCTAGTAAACTACAGATAAGTTCACTGTTTTGAATTCACTCCATGCCTATATATTCATTTCTTTCTCTCAGTTAATACTTACCAACACCTAGCTGGTGTCAGGCATTGTCCTTGGTGCTATAACTACAAACGCAAATAAGACAGGATCCCACACTTGGGGAAATAACCATGTATATGATTAACATAACATAAAGTACTACACTTTTTAAAAGTGCAATATTCCATGTGGAAACAAAGAAAGGAGTGGCCAATTCTGAGAATCAGAAAAAGCTTTTATGGGGTGGGGCGCATCTAAGTTGGCTCTTTTAATATGATTAGGTGCTTACTGAATAGGTTGGTAGAGCACCAGGATGGCACAAAATCACATGGTTTATTTAGAAAATTTCAGGCATTAGGCATAGATCAAGGAGTGTGAAGAAGAGATGCAGAAGAGGTAGGCAGGGAATCTCATATGCTGTGCTAAGGAGTATGAATTTTTCTTACATTAAGAAAAATATTTTATTTAGCGGAATAGCATGCCTAGAGAGTGATAGGAAATTAGAAGCAGAGAGTCTAGTTAAATGACTGATGTGTTAATATAGGAAGGGAGATGCCAAGAGTCTAAATTAAATGAGTTGTAAAGGGCTAAAGAAAAGAAATGGGATGAGGGCTTGATGGGAATTGAGCATGGTATCCACAGTGCTTGAGTGATAGGGTATTGCCATTCACTGCGATAAAGTGTGAAGGAGGGAGACAAACTGAAATGGGAAGATAATTACAGCAGGCTTGGTTGTGTTGAGTTTGAATTTTCTGAGACATCCAAGTGAATGTGTTCCAGAGACAAATAGATAAACATTTTTAGGACTCAGAAGAGACACCTGTGCTAACAATATTATTTGGGTAGCATCATTAACATATAGGTAGATGATGGAGAGCACGTGGAAAGAGAATCAAATAGAACTCTGGAAAGCATCTTGGAGGATACCAAAGTTTTGAGTCAGGCAGAAAAAAAGCAACCCATACTTAGGTCTATGCAGAAATCACCAGAGAGCAGAGAGACCAGGGTAATGACATGTCTCAAATGACCAAGTGGAGATATTAAGAAGAAAGTGACTTACATGTACAATGGGACTTATAGACCTAGTACTATGAGAATTGAAGACATGGTTTATAAGACTGCTTTTGTATACTTAGGGTGTCTGGGGAGAGCTGGATGAGTTAAGATGGGGTCTTGACCCTGGGGCTGCATGTTTATTCCATCTAAGAGAGAGGCCTAAGTGAGGACCCTCTGAGATCATTACATACTTATATGCAGGACTAGAATTAAGGCCAAAAATCAGTCCTGAGAAAGGAAGACTGCTCTCTTTCTGAATGTTAGTTTTTCCACATAGCTGGCTTTCTCATTTTCCTACCCACCTTTTCTGCCAGCATATACCCCACCTTCTTTCTCCCCTGTCACTATCAGATACCAAGCCCTCTCTCAAATCTCCACCCTACCATCCTTAATCCTAACACTTAGTTCCCTCTCTCCTCCCCTACGTTGCAACTAAGAATGACTACTGCCTACGAACAACTTCACTCTCTTCAAATTTAGGAGAAGCTGGTTTATTGAAGGTGATTGGCATATGATTCTTTGTGCTCACAAACCTTACATGTAGAACTTAGCTATACCACAGAGTGTTGGAAAAGGAGGGGAAGCAAGAAGCTCTACATGGGAAGGCCAAGTTGGGCCCAGCAGGGGAAGAATGAAGGCAGCCAAGGACATGGTTCTACCTCAACTTAACACACCAGACCCTATTGTCAGATGCTGGGCTGAGTGATCAGCATGTAACTGTGTTGCTGCATTGTAGACTGGTGCATAGAGAAGGTCAGGCTCTGAAAAGATCAGAAGTTCTTGAAATTTTAAGTGAACTCATGCCACCCAGGGAGTCTGGTGATGTGTTTGAGAGTGGGCAGAATTTTTTTAAATAAAGTTGAAGATTTTAGAGAAAGTTGGTTAAGAAATAATTCCATTCAGAATCCTGAGTGGAAGCATTTCAAAGAGGCTAAATACTTCTAATAAAGCAGGAGTGTTGTTCTGGGAAAGTAAGTGGCAAACCTGGCTGTTTGCGTTTTTGCCAACTGATGAATTTGGAGACCAGTCAGGCAGCACACTTGCTTGTGCTTCCAAGTGTGTTTCTCTTTCTCTTTCTCTCTCTCTCTCTCTCTCTCTCTCTCTCTCTCTCTCTCTCTCTCTCTCTCTCTCATAAGCTTGTGCCTTACTAAAGTGAGAATAGATAGGTAAAATGTGAAAGTAATTACCTATTCAAAATTTGTATGTCAAATCTGCACAAAGTGTGGTATGTATACTGTACTCTAAATAGTATTTTCAGTCTATTGTTGATCATAGATTTTAAGTGAGTGCACAGTGAAGGGGTTGAATGGTTATCCCAATGTCAGGATCTTAATAAAACCTGCTGATCACCTGAGGTTGGGTCAGAACAATCCCCACCGATAGTTAAACACCTGGAGAATATGGAGAATATCTTCTAAGGCAATGTTTCTCAAACTTTAATGTGCCTATGAATCATTTGGAAATCTTGTTAAAATGCAAATTCTGATTTAGTAGACCTGGGGTGGGGCCTAAGATTTTGCATTTTTAACAGACTCCCAGATGATGTCAAAACTGCTAGGCTGTGGATCATACTTTGAGTAGTAAGGTTTTAAGAGAATATTCTTGGTTGAGTTTCATTACATAGTTATAACAGTAATGTATAAAATTTACTGTCAGAATTGCCAGCAGAGAAAATCTGAACTGAGCAGTTAAGTGTAAATCACTCGTTTCTACCAACACCTTGTGGTTGAGAAATTAAATTAGACTATGTAATGAAAATACATTTTGACTTTTAGTTATAAGCCATATTAATCCTTTTTTATGATGAGATAAAATTTTGCAGCATGCTATCTTTTACTACCAGAGTCAATGAATTATAGTTCAAAATCCTCTCTCTATATATAACTATCTGTAAATTGTTGTGGTAAAATTTCTTGTGTAGTTCAGAGTCTTTATTTAAATTAATGCTTTTTGAAATACTAATAGAATGAAGTAGAATGAACTATTCATTCAAACAATACTGTTAGCTGTTTCCTTCCTTCCTTCCTTCCTTCCTTCCTTCCTTCCTTCCTTCCTTCCTTCCTTCCTTCCTTCCTTCCTTCCTTCCTTTCTTCTTTCCTTTCTTCCTAGGAGGAGGATAGCAGCCTCCATAACAACTCAGGTTCATAATGAGTTTATTTAAACAAGGAGAGAAAGTCCACAAAGCAATTTTCTAGTTGTATCCTTATTGAAATTTTGATTTGAATAAGACTTCTAATTCTTGTGAATGAATAAGATTTTTGAAAATACAAATCTTAACATGAAACATCTATTTTGGTAGATTCTCCAAAGTGGTTGATCTATTTTTACCTCAGAAGACTTTAATACTTGAAACTTTAGATGTTCATAGCCTGCTGCGGGCTCTCTGAGTACATTGTCGAATGGTGCCCCATGATTTTGAAGAATATTACTTGATTCTACAAAATTTACTCCTTTATCTAATATTACCATACGGTGTTCTGAAGAATACTAATTTCGTAAACCTGATTATTATTTCTTAAACGAGAACCTATGGTGACCTAAGTTTGAGAAAATCTGGGTTCTTTAGCTTTCTCTTGGACATCCATAAAGCACATAAATATTTGAAAAGATCTGAGACTAAACCTATTACACTCCATCACGGTATTTCTCAAATATTTCTGTTCATAGAGTACACTTAGGGAAATGTTTCCCTTTTCAATTTTCTGTATTTTTCTATATGTTCAAGTTTTTAGTTTGAAGGAGATGTGTACAGAACGCCTTTCCTTCTATCATCAATAAGAAAAAGCCTTCGCCAAAGTGTCCCCAGATGACTTTCTCTGATCTCTTTTTAAATAACCAAGATATTCTGAGCTGTGCTGGGAATGACTAACATTCCCAGTGAAGGTCTAACACGAGAAGATGGGATAGTCAGGAAATGATAAGACTAAGCATAATTCATCATCAGAGTCTGGCATACCAGATTTCTATTGGAACACTGTTAGCAAGGAATGAAAGTGAGGCTGGCTTCTGAACTAACAAAGCCTATTGGAGATTTTTTAAAAATGGCTTTACCACCTTCACCATTTATAAACTAGTTTAAGTCACCATCTTTCCTCATTTCTATGAAAGCCTTTTTATTGGTGCTTCCACTCTTATTCCCTTATTATCAATTCTCCACACAACTGCCAGAGTGATCATTTAAAAACATAAATCAAGTCGTGTTACTCCCCTGATCAAATCCTTCTAATGGGTTCCATTTCATTTAACCTAAACTTCAGCCCCTTGTTCAGGCTAAAAGGCCTTGTGAATTTCTGCAAACTCACCTCATGCTTTGTTCAATTAATTCAAGTCCCAGCCCTTTGGCTGTTCCTCCAAAACGCCAGACTGTTATTACTATTATTATTATTATTATTAGTAGTAGTAGTAGTAGTAGTAGTAGTAGTCCCCTTGGCACCTTCTCTTCTGCCCAGAAATTTCTCTTTTCAGATTCTCACATGAATTGCTCCCTCATTCCCTGCTCATATATCACCTTCCCAGGGAGAACCTCCCTCATCAGGGTTTCTAAGACACCTGCTTTATTTTTCTATTATATAATTTTTTTCCCTCTTTAATCTCCTCCCCCCCCTCCCCACTCCTGACCTATGGATAGTGCTGTCTCACTAGCCCCCCGCCCTTTTTTTAAGAACTGGATCTCTGAAGGCGGGGCATCTCCTCCCACTTGCTCACTGCTCACGGTTTGTAGCCTGGGCCTGGCACCCCTGCTGTTATATAATTGTTGTTTAAACTTTTATATCATCTATGTTCTGCTGTCTTCCATGAGTTGATCTTGTCCATCTCTGTATGCTCAGTAGTTAGAACAATATACCACATAATAGGCTTGCAAATATTTTTACAATCAATAAATGAAATCTACAAAGTTAAAGGAGAAAAAAAAAAACTATCACAACCAGTTAAAGGAAAAGGTTCTGGGTTGTTTGTAAAGAACTTTGCAGAGTAGCAGAAATCATTTGGAGACCTTCAATGAAAAACTGAATAGCAAAGACCTCTTGACATCTTGATCTCATTTAAAGCCAGAGATGAGGAAATTCATTGAGTATTAGCAGGGCTAAAAAAATCACATCTACCACACCATTACATTGATGTTGGAACCGGAGACTTTTTATCATCAGTATAAGGAAGAGTTACTAGAAAGATTTAGGATGGGGACACTGATTCTTAGAGAATCTCACAGATTGAAATGGACAAAGAAACACCTCTTAATTAGAATCTAAGGTGTCTTCTACATTTTGGTTTTCAAATTCCAGTTTTCCACTTAGTCAGAAACTAATCCTTCCCTTACAGGTAAATTCTATTTGAAGGAACCCTCTTAGAAAGTTATCTAAGACATTAAAATTCAAGACTAGATTATTCATAAATTTACCAGACAACTTTATCCTGGCTGTGCACTGTTTTACATACAAAGAGCCTAAATTAATTTTCCTTATATGCAGGAGCATTTTGAGTATAGATTGTCAGACCTTAACACTTGGCCTGATTTCTGCTCAAACCAATATTTTTAAAGTTTATGGCTTGTCTATCATATCTTGTCTCTTACAGTATATATTAAATTCAAAGAGCAAGATTTATATTAGAAGTTAAATTGGAAATCTGGAACTGATTAAAGACATTCACTTTTAACTTGTGGTCTTAGTCCCAGAAATTTTATATTAGCAATGTAAAGCATTCCAAATAAAAGAAAAATTGGATTAAAATTAATATGAGGTTATTTTACAAAAGGCTTTGTCGTTATGTCAATGACCTAATAATAAATGTTCAAGTAAAATTTGCACCATTAAGAATGCTTTATAGTCACTCCACAGTCTGCCTTTGGATGGTAGACACAGAAATATTCTACGAGGCAGAGTTAACTAAGAAATAACTATGGCAGGCAATGCTAGCTAGTCACCAAAGTTCATTCTCCCTTTATTTCCTAGTAACAGTTAGGCTAGGGATCTGACCACCAGGCCAGGGTCTATATTTTGTAGCACTGTCACTCTTCACGCAATTCTTATTGCTAAACATTACTTCATTTCCACCAGAGAAAAATTAGGCATATGCTAATCATGTATTTTCCCCCTCAATCACACAGTAACAAATTCCACTTAAAAAAACCTTCTTTAGAAAACATTTTTATGAAGATAATGGAAACACCCCAGATGATAATGGAGAAAGAATACTTGCATACTTGCCCCAGATTGATACGTGAGAAAGAAATTGAAGTTATTTTTAAAGCCTCTCTATTGTTAAGACTCAGTAGGATAGCATTATAGCAGCTTAACCTTTTATACTAAATAATATAGGGGTTATAGCCATCTTTGATGTTCTCTCACTCTCCTTTAATGTTCTGCTCTGTCTTCATAGTGTCTTCTGATTGGCCAGGAGCCTCAGGAGCTACCTGTGTGTGCACTCTGCTCTGGGTTCTTTCCTTCGTGCTCTTGGCTTGTTTGACTTCTAAGTCCTGAGCCCTATTGCATTTAGTTTTAGCTATCTGGCATTTTCAAAGGACTCAGATAAGCTCAGTCAATTTTTTAGAAGCTTATAAGACCATTACTTCTCCTAAAAGTACTTATTTTCTCCGAGAGTTGTGACTTAATCCAAGTTAATGAATTTTTTTTATTGGCAGAAGTTCAGGCAGAAGCCCACAGACCATTTCAGTGTCTGTCCAGTTATATTCTATAATGCTGGACTTTCCTTTGTATATAAAAAAGACCTTTCCTCTCAGATTCTCATGCAAGAGAAGGGTTCAGCCTCCTCTTCCAAGATAGAAAGAGAGCAAAAAGGGAGGCTACCTTCTTCATTTCATCCTTTTGCCACCGTTTCTTAGGTAATGAGAAGAGACTGTCCCAGTTTTAACCTGAGAAATGTAGGCTTAAGTTATAATATCAAATGACCATATATTAAATAAATATCAATTACTATCTACCACCTGTAAGTAAATTTAACTGAGATTGTTTGACACAACTTAGATTTTAGAGGTTCCTATTTGCTTGTCTCAGTGAATTACATGTTCAAAGTTTCTGAGTACTGTCTTAGATATTCCAACTTAATCAGTCTCTATGAGAGTAAAGTGAAATAATTTGTGGACAACACTGATCAAAGAAAATTCATCTTCTTTTGGCCATCTCTACTTGGAAGTCAAAGAATAATAGGTGTTCATTGTTTATGTCACTCTTTATTATGTACTTTAGAGTGCTTTTCAAAATGTTGGGTGCTACTCTTTAGTGGGACATGACATAACTTATTGGGTCATTGTTGACATAAAGAAATAAGATGAATAGAGTAGAGTAGAATAGAATAGAATAGAACAGAATAGAATAGTTAAGCATTGCATATGAATAGAATTGCATATGAAGAAAAGAAGCGTTCAATAAGCATTATTTTGTGAAATTCAATTGTATATAAATGTGTGTGTGTGTGTGTGTGTGTGTGTGTGTCCTGGATTGTGAAACGAAACTATTCCTTACTATTAAAAGCAAAGTTTTGAAAAGACTTGCTTCAGCCCATCAGCTCATTTAGGAAACAATTGCTATTCTTTGTAGGTGCCCTGACTATTGCCTTAGTGTCATTGCATGGTCTCTTAACATTCTTGAATGTGATTCAGTGCCATGTTGTCATAAACTACACATGTATGTACTGGAGAATTGGTTTCAAGGCCATCCTTCTGCAAAATTTCTTTCTTTCTTCTTCTGTAAAAATACCCAAATCTCAACACTGCTCCAGCTTACTAAAAATAATGCCTAGAAAAAAATTTTAAAATGCCCCACAATATAAGTTTATCTATGGTTACTAACTGAATTAAACTATGGAATACACATATAACCTCCAATTTTAAGTTGCCTTATCAAAGACAATCTCATGCTGTACTTTCTCAAAGTACCAGGCAACCCCTTTCCAAGAAAGCACCAATTTACAAATAAACAATGATACTTATTGCAATAAAAGGAATTTGGTCAGGTTTATGTTCAAATCCATTTGTAGAGCCTACTATAGATTATCTTTTAGGGATAGAAGGTTAGGGAAGCATTTATATTCTAAATTTAAAAAATGTTTTACTTGGTAGAAAAATATCAGTGTAAATTGCATATGATATTTAGATATTAGATTTTTATGTGTAGCACTGTTTATATTGCAGATAAAATTACTTATAGCTATATGCATTTGTCTAATTTTTATATGTATTAAAATATATAAAACATTTGCCAACTCACTCAAAAACATCAATCAAGGGAAAGAAGAAATTCCTGACTGATTGCCTTAGTTAGAAATACTGACACACTAGCTTATCTTATGAATGATCTTATCCAGGAGCTTAACTAATAAACCTATACCATTGTCTATTCTACAGTGAAAAGAAAATTTGAACAATGAGCTGATAAAATTATTTATATTGTTATAAAAAATTCTTTAACTTTTTAACTCAAAAATATTCTGCTTTTCAGAAATCAGTCCTGAGAAAAATCTGTATAAATTTATTCATTTGCCCAAAATGAAAAAAGAGAAAATATCAAAACCTGTGTCTTAAGGAGAATGTTATAATTTTAGTTATTCTAAGATCATGCTAGTAATACTTCAATTTAGTTCATTATTGTATATTTGAAAGGTTTATGAAACTGCTTTATCCTTTTCCTATATATTATTATGGAAAAATGGTCTTTGAATAATCCACAGGCTTTATGTAATTTCTAAAATGTTACCATAAAATAAAACATTTTGTGCTAAAATACTCAATTTCTGAGCTGAGAAGTATTTGAAAATGTGCAAAAAATAAAAAGGGCAAAGGAAGTGTATTTTTCAGCCTTCTCTAATATAAAATTTGTGATTATTCAGATTTTGCCTAGAGTGCAGTTTATCTTCTCTTATTATATTTGAAGAAAGGGAAAGGAGAGGAGGAAGAAAAACAACTCATTAAGCAAATGAGTAGTGTCTTGCTTATACTGGAGGAGGGAGTATGACCACTAGACTTAAAGGCTAAGGTGTGGAAGTAGTTACTGGGTCTCAGAGACAGGGAGACACAGCTGATGAAGAGCTATCCCATAGGAGGATTTTCCTGCAGATGAACCAAGATGCTGACAGTTCAAGTTCTGCTTTGAAATAGAATCTAAAACTTCTTTTATCTGCACTCTCCAATCTCCAGTCGCTGTCTCCCAAGGGCTAAGACAAACTAGAGCCAGAGGACAGGGATACAGTTAATGTGGACAACAAAAGGTGGCCTCCAATACCGACAGCAGATGCAAATACTTATAGAATAGGTCTGGAGGAGCAAGACTGCCCAAAACATTAATATTTCTTAAAATCTGAGATTCTTGGGAGCTATTTACAAAAGAAAAATCACTGGGTAAAAGCGTGTGGAAAGCAGTGTCAATGTTTCTGAGAATGCATTTGTAGAATCTTTGCAGCTTGATAGGCCCAACTTCTTTAAGAAAAACGGCAGGGTGCCTCTATTCTGAATATATGCGATGTCTTAAAGCCTAAAAAAATCAGTCTACTCACTCCTCTTTCTTCCCTACTCACTTGCTCAGTGAGTTAACATTGCCTACAGACTTGTCATGGAACAGGCCAGCCAACTGGTTGGTGGTCAGAGTCATAGATATGAATCCTTTGAAAATGTAAACATCTCTTCACTGATTCCAAGGTGATAGAATGCATCATTTGCTTTACTAAACCCTTCTCATGTCATCAGTGCATGTGATGGGGTGGGGGGTGTAGTCAGAGGCAATGCAAATTCTTATAAAGATAATGCCTTGAAAGGTCTTCTAAAGATTAGTCCCAGGCTCTAGATCCACTGTAGGAGAAACATTTAATCTCTGGAGGACCATTGTCTCTGGAATTTCTTTCATCCAACAGGGTCCTGGTTTAGTCATGTTCCTCTCTGGGAAGGATGAAATTGCAACATACACCAGGCTTCTTTGTTCTGCTTGGACTATATTATCAGAGCAATGTAAATACCCTCATCAACTGTCATTTACTAAGCCCCGACTCTACAAGGAGTTCTGCAGGACTGATATTTCCTACTAGGAGAGGAAAATCTTTGTTTTCTTAAGCAGCTCTGTCAACATATAATTTGCATGCCGTAAAATTACTTTTTTGAGTGTACAATTCAACAATTTAAACACATTTACAGAGTTGTGAGACCACCCCACAATCTGATTTTAGATTATTTCCATCATCATAAAGATTTGTTGATTTTTAGATTTGTAAAATAAGCATATAAATGACTCCTATTTAAGAATATAATGGAATATGTAATTATAAATGTTTTAATGTGACTAGTAATTATTTAATCTGTAGATTTTTGTAGTTACAGTAATACCCAGAATTCTTGGTTATCACTGAGTTGACAGACTGGGCAATTGTGGTTGCAGCAAGTTTACTGTTAATCCATGTAAATGATTGGAATTTTAACTGAACTAGTTTTATGCTGCATCAAAATTTGCCCAAGCTAAAGATTATTCTTCCTTAAACAGAACAAAAACAAATATTTAAAAATTCATCTCTACAGATAATTTTACAAGGCACTCTTTCATCATTCTGAGAAAGTAGATCGCTTCCCTTTTTGACTCCTGAAAAGTGATAGGATTTGGAACCTATTTAGGTCAATACTCAAGTCAGAAAGGACAAAACCAGTTGCCGAACTGTAACAACTGTTTCTAACAGTAGTCACTATATCAACACTAACATTGGAAACACCGCCCGCAAGAAAAAGGCAATCAATCTAAGCAGCTTTCTCAATCGGGCAATTACTCAGCAGAGGCCCAAGTCTCCTAAGAAAGCTACCTTACAGGTTCTGCATTTCCAATGGAAATGTTCTTTTCTGTGTGTTTAGCTTCCTATGGCAGCCCTAACAAAAAACCACTACCTGGATGTTTTAAAACAACAGAAATTTATTCTCTCACAGTTCTGGAGGCTAGGAATCTGAAATCAAGTTATCAACGGAGACATGCTCCCTCTTTGACTCAGGATAAAATCCTGCCTTGCCTCTATCTAGATTCTGAGGTGGCTACTAATCTCCTTGATGTTTTTTAGCTTGAAGCTGCATCACAGCTTCTGTCATCACAGGACATTCACCCTGTATGTTTCTGTCTTCACATGGCATTTTCTTCTTAGAAAGGCCCCCCCTTTGTACTGAGTTAGGACCTGCCTATTGAAATATAACCACATTTTAATTTGATTACATCTACAAAGACCTTTCTTCCAAATAAAGTCACATTCACAGGTGCTAGGGGATACAAGCCTACCATATCTTTTGAGGAAACATAATTCAACCCACAACAATGTGGTTTTTCAGGAATTATTTCTTCAATGCATATACCTTTGTTATAAAGATCACAAACTTTCCAAAGAGCAAATGAGTCCCTCTGAGGTCATATGTCAAGGTTCAAATGATGTTTTCAGAGATCAGGTCTTTTCTTAGATGATGGTGGTCCTCCTGCACATGAACAAACTAAACAAACAAACAAACAAAAACAACAACAACAACAAAAAAACACAAACCAAAAGAAAAACACCAAGCACCAAGCTGAGAAATTTGTAGTCTTTTTCTGTTCTTTCAATATCTGAATAACTTTCTGGAACATACTTCATGTGTATTGGAATAAACATCCCTCATTTGTTCTCTAGCTTTTCATACAAAACACACATGCAAATATTCTGAAATGAAATCATGTGACTCATTTCTTTGCCTTGTAATTATGCTTCATAGATATAAAGAATAGTTTATTTTCCCCTTTGAAGTACAACAGGGTTTGAAAGTGTAGTTTCTATGGCAACGAGCACCACAGTTGGCATTAGATGAGTTTTACATGTCCCTTCCACTGAGCTTTGTCTGTCATCCTACCAGTCATAGTTTTTCTCATTAGCCTTCTCTAGGCTTTATTTGCCCAGATTTGTGTTATAGTCAAGTATTAATTTTATAATTTTGATAAGTGTCTAACATATATCTACATCTCAATGGCAACAGGATGTTAAATGAGTTTTAGCTGAGGCCCAAACTAGAGGTGTCAAGTGTACTCCCACCTCACACATGAGGTGACAACAAACTTCAACTGGACTTGCACAGGAGGAGGCTTTTGCTACCCTTAGCTAAACATCTGATTCCAGCTTATAAAGAAGCTTGGAAAGTTCACAAGAGGGGAAGGGGTTTCCGGGAGGATTCCTTAGAGAGAGGCATCAGAGTAATTGGATTCTTTCTGCTGAGGAAATGGTTGAGAGGCATATCATTGTTACCTCAAGTCAAGTAAGAGGGTCTTCAAGAAGGCCACACTGAGGGTTTCATATGTATCTCCTGCGACTGTTGGGGCATGATGAACTGTAATTATACCTAAGCATCTCAAGAAGAGAGTTCGCTGGTTGAAGTGTCCCATAGTTACAGAACAGAGTGCTGCTCTTGGAAGTACCTGCAGGGCCTATGAATAGAGGCCCAGATGAGGGTCACACATAAGAGCTGCCTGAGTTTTCTTAGGGTTCTTCCCAACAAGGCTTGTGGAGGGTCAAAGAGTAAGAGTCTAGGGGTAACTTTCTAGCTAATCAGAAACTGAAGGAGAAATGACAGACGACCAGCTGGAAAAGTTGAGAGATATAAACGAGACATGTCTAGTGATGAGAGATCTTTGAAGCGCACAAGAAAATACACATAAGTAAAAAGAGTCACTTTAAACATCTGCAAAATGGCAAAGAATTGAAAAGCCATGGACATTTCAGGGGGAGGGGAGTGTGGAGCTTTGAATGGCTATAAAGAAAAATGATAAGGTTGTTTATAATTTGTAGATATAAGTTTTATTTTGTTTTGAAAAATGACACAAATATCCTACGTGTCATGGGTATTCTTTTGTCAGATGATGATTGCATTATTATAATGTGGAGAAAACCTGTGGAGGTCATTTACAAAATGCTGTGTCATATGTATCACACACATGTACACAGACCCTCAACATCTGAATACCAAAGAACACTTTCTGTGCATGTTTAGCATCCTCTCTAACAATTAACAAGCATCATTAAAGACAAGGTGCAGAGAACTGGTGGTGATTTACAATAGAAGAAGCAAGAATTGGAATTTTCTTGACTGCTCTTCAACCATGCATCTGATGATGGAGGGGACACACACATACATAATGTAGTTTATACCTCTCTGTCCTCTGTCCACCATCATGAATTGTCTTTTCTAGGACTCAGAATTTAGGCAGCAACTCACAAAAATAACTCAGGTCCTCATGTGCTTCTCAGTGCCAGAACACATGTTAGGGTTAGAAAAAGGCATATCCCCCTGAAAAACCACAAAGACATTTCAGCCCTATCCTATGTCCCATTTCTGAGAACATTTCTGCTTAGATGTGTGACCTCATTGCAATGTCTAATTCTCTTTATATGTCTCCCTCAAACAATTCCCCTTTCTAACTTCCCTATTGTGGTAAATGACAGAAATATTTTCTTTAGCTACCAAGACCCAAATCATAGTCATGTTTTACTTCTTCTTTTATGTTGCCCTTATGTCCAAGCATTGCTTTTATATTTTCCAAACAGCTTCTACAGCTGTATCTTTCTTTGCAGTCTTATCAAGTATAATCTGTTGCCCAAATTTGTTCAGCTTTCAAAATTGTTTTCCCATCTTTCAGGTTCTCTTCTCTTTTGGTTTATGCCACGCACAGCAGGAAAATTACTCATTCTCTAAAACACAACTTCTGCCTATCACTCTGTTGTTTAAGAATATTCTGTGGCTTACCACTGCCCTCAGAATAAACATATAACTTCAAATGGAACTACAACTCCACTTATGTTGCAGCCCTCTGAATTTCAACAATTATAAAGTTTATTCCTACTCTGTAAAATGCCTTCAGATCTTCAAAGGAAGTTTCATTCATTTATTTAAAAAAATGCTTGTAATTCTGTGATACGGTGGGGATATAGCAAAGAGAATGAAAGACACAGTCCTTGAGCACATAACACTTGGAGTCTAGAGGGGCAAACATACAAGTCAAATGAGTTTCATGTTGGGATGTACAATACACTATAGAATAGGAGAGTTGCACAATATCCAGGCTTGGATGATCAGAGAAGATTTCTCAAAGGAAGTGACATTTACACTGAGGCCTGAAGGCAAAGCAGACATTACCCAGGTGAACAGTGGGCAAGTGCTTTGCCAAGAAGGCCAAGAAAGTGTGAAGTTTCAGAGTTGAGATTGCGCATGGCCTGTTTAAATAACTGAAGAAATTTTTTCTCTGTTGGAATGTAGTATAGTGGTCCCTAAAAGAGGAGAGGAGAAATCCTGAAAGCCAGGTAAGAAATTTGGATTTTATTCTAAGAAAAATGTAGAGCTATTAGAAATTTATAAAGAAGGCAATTATGATGAGCAGATTTATTCTAGAATGGACACTCTGCCTGAAGGGTGCTGAATGGACCAAGAGGAGAGGCAGAGGACCAGATAAGAGGCTGCTTCTAGAATCCAGATATGAGTTTATGGTGTCCTATACTTGAGTAGTGGTGGCGAGGATGATTTTAAATCAATGAAATTGAGAAATACTTGAGATAAAAATGATGGGAATTCTAATTAATTGTAAATGTGGTGAGTCAAGGTTGAATCTCAAATTTCTGTTTTGGGCAATTGCAAGAATGATGGTATCCGTTACTAAAACAGGAAACATGAATAGAATGAATTCGAGGTTAGGTATGATGATTTAATTTTTGACATGGTGATCTTGAGGTATCTATAAGACTTCTAAGTGAAGGTGCATTATAGACAGATAAAGAAGTGAGTCTGAAACTCAGGAGAAAGATCTGGGCTCAAAATACAGTCTTGGGGATCATGAAGCTGAAGATGGTGACTAAAGCAATAGGAACAGGTGAGGCCAGTGAGGGGCAATGAGAGGAAGAGCAGCCTATTAGAGCAATAGCCTTGAAGAACACCAGCATTTTAAAAAAGTCATAGGATACAGACACTGAGGAAGATGAGGTGGAAGTAGATTGTAGTGGCATAACAGGGTCACAAAAAAGAGTCTCAAGAAGAGGTCAACATTGTTAAGTGCTACTAAAAGCCCAAGAAGAAGACCTAAAACCTCATAATAAATTTAGCAATAAGGTTGTGCTGGCTATGTCCTGTTTCTCCCCTCCTTCTTCTTGCTCCATGCCCAGGAGTATGACCAATACGGACAGCCTCAGTGAACTCTATGGCTTTTTATTTTCTGTTTGAGTTAGACCAGTGATGAGTACTGGAAGAAGATGAAAAGGAGGAAAGAAGGGAGAACAGTGAATGGGGATATCTTCCCTTAGTTTCTTCTCTGTGATTTGTTACAGACTATCCATTCTTAATTTAAGTTGCAGTTCCTATCGGGCAGCTCTTGCTGCTTACCCTTTTTGTGCTAGGATGGAAAAGAGCTTTCTGCATTTATGAGCTCTGGTCTATTGTACTAGCCCTGGAGCGTTCGCTAGGCACTATCAATGGCCCTTAATAGTCTCTTTATTACATTCTTGTTAAATAATTCCAATTTGAATGTCCCATCGAATTTCTGCTGGAATCTTAATTAACATAAAGGTCATTTGTGATTTTGGCGAGAACACTTTCCATGGTATAGTGGACTCAGAAGCCAGATTACAGATCAAAGAGTAAATGGGTGATGAGGAAAAGGAAATAGCAAGTATTCTTTCAAAAAAGGTTAGCTATTAAAAAGAGTGCAGAGACCAGGGGTAGAGGCCATAGAGAAACATCTAGAGAGGTTTTATATTTTTTTTCTTTTTATGTCAAGAAGACAAACATTTAAGAGTTTCTGCTATATGAGGATACAGCAGAAAAAGGAGCTAGCAACTGCAGCATGTTCCCCCAAAGGGTGAGAGGAAATGAGATTACCCCTGATAGAAGGGCTGGCCCGAGACCCAATTCCATATGAAGGGAGGAGAAAAGTGCAGCTGGCATGCAGGGAAGTCTGTAATCTGAGAGATGGAGGCTATTCTACTTTGATGGCTTCCCTTTTTCTCGTGAAGCTAGAGGGAGGTCACCTGATGGAAATGAGTGAGTGAGGAGGTTGGAGATTTAAGGAAAAGGTTCTAAATATTATGGGGAAAAAAAAGGATTGTTAGAACTCTTCGAGGACCCAGTTGAGTCTGAAAATCATGCATTTAGGCTGGCAGTAATCTGTGAGTTTGTATGAAATTTCTCCAGAGGTGCTGAGCAGTGTGGATATTATTTCAGAAAAGATGAAGATTTAGATTCAGCCAAGGCTGAATTTTTCCATGAAGTCAGACTGAAAGACAATAGGAGAAGAGGGCTGAAGAATTAGGAAGTGAGTGTTTATAATATGGAACATGGAATTTAATCTGGATAGGGGAAGTAGTGAGAGAAAGAGAGATGAGAGGAATCAAGGACTAAATATCCCTGAGAGACTAAAGACAGGTGTGGTGGGGCCAATAGCATGAGACTGGTCATAAGAGAGCTGAGTGCCTAAATTTAATATTTCAGTATCGCTCTTCTGAATACTGACAAGGTCCCAAATGAAACCATTATGGTAGGTGGCTGAGGTTGGGAAAATACAAACGTGAGGCTTGATGGGTGATCCATGGGAGGGGTTGCCACTCCTCAGGTGGTGTCTTTTTTTGCATAGATTGAGCTTGATTCTTTTTCAGTGACTATTTTTTATAATTACTGCCTTATAAGCCATTTGTCAAATTGCAGTACATGACAAATATACATTGCAATATTTAAATGTGAGAGGGTTACCTCTTATAATTCAATTTCAGTTTTCTGAGTCATTTAAATCCTTTACTTAAAGATATTAACTTCAAAAATATGTTTTTTTAAAAAAAGAAAACAGGTGGGTTTCTTAAACCAGGCTGCCCAGAAAAGTTCCTCATTTGGTTTTCTAATTATAAAGCACAGAAGGAAGGTTTGGTTTGAAGTTTTAATTTACCAGAGCTATGCAGGATTAGTTTTTTCACATGCAATCCCATATTTGACAGTTGTTAAATATTTGCTTTAACCATGAATTTATTTTGAGTACAACACAATTGCACCTACTATCTCTGCATGACTCTTTTAGGAATTGGCATACACTCATAATATTTAACTAGAACAATGAATGACTTAAAAATAGAAAATGCACACTTTACTGTACTCCCTTGGAAGCACATAAGCTTTGACAGAAAGTGGAATAGAGTAGTTGAGTAAAAAGCTTCTATGTAATTTTTTTCCGCAAAAACACCTTTTATTTTTATTATCTTTAGATATATTTAGCTCTTCAGTGGAATCTCTTTGGAACACACTCAAAATCCAGTAATGTGTATCAGGCCTACAATAATGGGCCTTAAATATTTTCCCTTTGAAATCACAAGTTATTATATAATAATGATAATATTGACAAGCATCTTTTAAATTTATAGATACACATATATGGTGTATATGCGTATATATTTACACACACGTACATGTGTGTTTTTATGTATGTGTATCTATCAATCTAGATCTAGATATATACTTACATACTTATTCTTGGTATTCAAAGGTGACATTATTAACATTTGTTGAAGAGTTGTAAAGGATTAAACTGGAAGTATTCTCTTGCCCACTTTCTTTTGTGACTAGTGAGTAATTTAGGTGATACAATGAGGATTCAGTGGGTTTCTGGCTGGAAATAAAGATATGGTGTGTCTTGTTGCCAATAAAACAGATATGTTCAGTTGAATGAACATGAATTTGATCTCATTACCTTTATGATATAAATCAACTGTGACAACAATTCAGTCATTCATAAAATATTTATGGAAATTCCACTATGTGTTAATCCCTAAAGACAAAATGAGTAAAATATGGGATTTGCCCAATATAAATTGGGTTTGTGATTGATCTAGTTATACTTAATGTTTCACATATTACCACTGAAAATGATGTATTTTCATATTGGAAATATTTTTGTATAAACCGATGTTGATATTTCAACCATGAGGTTTTACTTTGATTCATATATGGTTTTTCCCTCAACCACTACAGATTATAGATGCTGCAGATGTGAACACTAAGTGTTAGTCAGCTAAAACTACTCAAGCATGATCATCGCTTTGTTACTTTTGATAACCTGTAACAATCAACTACTCAATAATCTTCTGCAATGATAGAGATGCTAATCAGTTCTAGGTAATTATATAGCAGTCCCCAATATTTTTGGCACCAGGGACCAGTGCTCCTTTGAGAATCTAATGCCTGATGATCTGAGGTGGAGCTGAGGAGGTGATGCTATCGCTGGGGAGCAGCTGCAAATACAGATGAAGTTTCATTCTCTTGCCTGTCACTCACCTCCTGCTGTGCAGCCCAGTTCCTAATAGGCCACAGATGTTACTGGTCTGTGGCCGGCCCAGGGGTTGAGAATCCTTGAATTAGAGGAACAAGAATATAACATTCACAAATTAAGGAAAATGATTAAAGCACTAGTTTAAATTATAGTTTATCTGTTTAAAGAATGTTTGAAATATATAAGAAATACTAATAATGTTATTTATTATGCTTATTAGTTTATAAAATACCAATCTGGTTATTTGTTTATATGTTTTAAAGAATATTTTGCAAGATTATCAGGAATTAAGTAATAGCCTTATGATTTTGATGTAGCCACTGGGTATCTAGTGGTAAATAAAATAGGATCTAGACCTTCATGAAGCTTCTAGTCCAAGGCTGTATTATTCAGCCCTGGAGTGACTGTTAGAAGTACAGATGTCTAGGCCTTACTTCAGAAGATCTGGTATATGGACTAGGGAACTTCATTTTAAAGGAATCATCCCAGATGATTTTGAAGCACATTCCAGAGTTTTATTTTGATGAATAGTTTTGTTTTGTTTTGTTTTGCATTCCTTTTTAAAAATTTATTGGGATGACATCAGTTAATAAAATTGCACAGGTTTCAAGTGTACAATTCAATAATATGTATACTGCATTATGTAGATCTTTTTGAAATGTTTATTAGCTCATCCTTCTGCTAACCGTCCAATGGCTACCTGATAATTTATAAAACTTCCAAACTCTTTAGCATATCTCCTGCCTTCCTCTCTAATCACCTTTGGCCAAAGTTTTCTTAAGTGGTAAAGCTATGATTTTATTGGCTTGCTCTGCTCCTGGAAGCCACCCACTTAAATACTCTGCTCAGTGCTTTTTCCTTGCTATTTCCTATGTTTGAAATCTACTTTCTGCATATTGTCTTATCATTTAGGGCTCAACTTGAACTTCTTTGCAATAAATTTTAATCTAGATATCACATATTTATATTTTCAGATTCTGCCACTTTAATTAGATGTTAGTGATGACACTTTGTAACTTTCAAATTTCCTTTAGCAACTAGTTAAAGCAAAAGCAGTAGAAAACAAAAGCAAATGCAGAACACAGAACTAACTACACATACACACAGAATTCAAATAGCTACTTTAATAAAATTCATAACTTTCAGCAATGGGTTTATTTTTCTCTCCACTATCTTCTCAGAACTTACACTGATTTCCATTTGAAAGCTATTATTTACTCATCAAAACTGTGAACCAATGAAAGATCTATATCAAGTTGAATCATAAAAATCTCCTAAACACTTGGGATCTGGCTTCTTTCTAGAAGTCTGTAAAACTTGAGGTTGGTTTCTTGTCTGCTAGATGTTAGAGAGGAAATAATAACATAAATTTATAAATATGTACACATACAACATATTAGTATATTATTTCAAGAGATTACACTGAAAATAATCTTGGCATTATGTAGATTTAGTGGCACCTATGCAGTTTAGGGAGGCAGATGGTGAGTGACTAAGTAGTGGAAGAACATAGATTCTGGAATCAGAGTTCTCTGTCTTATCATGACTGATTTTCTTCTGTCATCTTGGAAAAGAAATTTAATTTCTTTAAGCTTCAGCATCTAATTTATAAAGTGAGGTATTACTTAATTCGAGAAGCTCTTATAAAAATTTCATTAGATATTGTTTATGAAACTGCATCAGAGGGGCCTGGTATACAAAAAAACAGCTCAGCAAATTGGTGTTATTATTAAATTAGTTGAAAATTCTATGAATTTCCCATCTTCATTTTGGGAAGGCGGTATATTCTTCCTATTATATAACTTGAATATAAATATACATACATATCAGTTTTATATATGACAGTTATCATGTATGTATATATATATGTAAAATTTATATGCATATGAATGTATATATAGCTCTAGACAGTTCTGTATGTGTGTGTTTTAGAAAAGTGGATATTTTCATTGTTTATTAAAATTAAAATTTATTTTAAGTCTAAAATTTAACATTTTATTTACTATTTAAAATATAACAACACTTTGGATAATTTTCTATAATTATTTATAATGTGATAAAATATTACTTATGAACAGTATTATGCCTCAAATTATGTTACATATATTATTTTGTATATATCAAAACATTAAAAATAAAAAGAATATAGTAGACTATTAAAGTAAGATTATTTGACTTGTATAAATAGATTGAAACTTACAACATTCTAAGGCAATATATTGATAACAGAACATTATCTGTCATGGTTTGCTTCATTTAAAAAAGCAAAATCAGACAAAATAATTTAGGAGAAAGTGATAAAAGTGTTAATTGTTAGTTTTAATTCACCTATTTTTATCATCCTTTGCTTCTGATTTCTGCTGGTTAGTGGTTATAGTTACAGCCGTGTTGGATTAGTAGACATTTTCACAGAACTAGAAACTGCACATCACTTTGGGAAGGAAGTGAAAGGTATATTTTCCTCATCTTCACCTAGTTTAATCAATTAATAAATATTTATTAATTATTCATTTACAAATATACCTACCTTATGCCAAGTTTTGCTCTAGCCAACCATGAAAACATAGAAAGTTCCCTACTTGTCAAATTTGTAGTGTCAGGCAATATAGAAGGAAATAAACAAACTAGACGAAAATCAAATACTAATGTAACCATTACATTGAATGAATGAATCAATGCTTTTGCTCTATTTATGATGTAGGTGATCTTTATTTCCCTAGGTGGCCACTTAAATTTTCTCTCTTAATTAGTAACTAAGAACCTAGAAGTTCAACTTGTCTTAGGATCACTTTTCCCCTACACATAGCCCTCTTTGGTAAGATTTAAAAAGGCCCTAGGCTGTAACTGTTTGCTGTGGCCATCATCTGGTCAAGAGGGAATACTCATGTGGCTTTTATTATAATAAATTCTGGAGTCCAAATCATTATTTACTCAGTCTCTTCTTCCTGCTCATTTTTCAGAGCAGCTAGACTTTTGCCTTCATACATTTCTAGCTGTGAGTCTGTGGCCCATGATTCAAGGGGACATAGGTCAAGATCACCAAGTAGTCTTACCAAAGTCTCTCCAGCTCGCAGAAAAGGGGTGGCAGGGGGGTGACTCCTCACATTTCTTCTTTAGTGTATATATTTTGGGGGAGCTCCTCATAGCTCATCATCAGTTCCCTCTGAGAAATTAATTTCTAAACTCCATTATCTCTCTTCACTCCTTCAACCTATTTTATAGACTGTAGGTTGGTGGTTAACTAAGTTATAAAAGCAAGTCATTTACCCTCTTGAAAAGTCCTATATAGGTAGTCTAGCACCTCACTGTAGAATACTGGAGCATTTTTCACCTCTTGTTAACTCACTCATGGCTTAGGTAAAAATTCCCAATTTAAGGTTTTATAATTATAATTAGTGCAATGCAGAAAATCAAAATAAGGTGATAAGATAGACTCACTGGGCAGTTGCTTCAGGTTGGATGGCTCAGGAAGGCTTCTATTGAAAAAAAGGATGAGCTATGAAAAGATGAGCTATGACTTAAGAATGGCCATGGAACAGAAAGCAGTCCAGTGTAGGTAGAACATATCAGTGAGGAGGAAAAGTGAAGTTAGAGAACTAGTCAGATATCAGGACATATTGGGCTTTGTAAACCAGAGAAATACTTTTTTTTTTAGTAGATGAGTTGGAAAGGAGGATGGGTAACAAAAAAGAGGCATCAAGGCTAACTCCTCAATGTCCAACTGAATCCATACTCACCATCATAAAAACAAAAGAAAAATAGAAAAGAGAGGCCCTGCCCTTTTATGAGGCGGAGTCATGTAGCTTGACATCAAACTCAGACCTTTCAGTACATTCCACTAAACTTTTGTACAACATATGGCTACTGCATTATCACGTTCAAATGTTCATTTTTTGAAAACCAAACATTTTATTCGGTCACTTAAAATGCTTATGTATTGTTTTCATTGTTATATATTGTATTCATGCCATTTCCTGTGTTTCTTCTTTTCCACCATACCAGCTGTTCTGGTTAAGAATGTGCTTTACTCTGTGCTTGAAATTTCAGCCCTGATTGAGGAGGTAAGGGATTGCAAATAGAATTCTGTGCTCTGAAATGACCTAGATTGTGTAATGGTTAATGAATCACTCAAAGAGGAAAATAAGGAATTTCATTCTAGACTCTCAAGAATTGGGACCTCAGATCAGGGCTTTGAGCATCCTTAGAGGAGCCTGTGTTTTCTCTGAAGCTGTATCTTGTGACAGGAAATGTCAGTAAGAGGATTACAAACATCTATCAATTTTTGATAAAGTGAGTTAGAGGCAAATCTCTGGGGAAAAGAATGGAGATATAGAAATTGAGTTCAATTTGTACAAAGAAATGAAATGTGGTGGGTAAAGAGGAAGTCATAAGATTTCATAAGTTCAAGAGAGAATCTTAATTTTTTACTGGTTTTTCAGAACGTGGCTGAATGAGGAGCCCAACAATGTAGAAGAAGCTAATGGCCCTGGAGAAAAGATGGAAAACAGAAATACTGTTTGGGGCATGATAAAAAGGACAGGCTCTGGAGCTAAAATTCCTGGGTAAGCCTGATTTCTCTCTGGTGAGTTGTGTAACCAACAAATCACTTATCTGCTTGTGCCTTAATTTCTTAACCTGTGAATAGGGATAATAATGCTCCATATCTCCTAGCATTATAAGAATTCAATGTGTGCATATATATGCAGCACTTAGAAGATGGCCCACACTGTGTAAGCACAATGTAAACATAGATATTAGAGACCCTTGTAATTATACTGAACTGCCTTCCCCAAGGACACTTACCAAAATGAGACTGGTGGACAGGATCCAGTTTCATTTTCCTTGACAGTTGTGATCTGTATAGATAATTTATATAGGACTAGCACCTCTGAGATGGAATAAATCAGAAATGAGGCTCATGTATGGTAGTGGATGATAAAATAAAGGCTCTATTAGGATTATGGTAACATAGGAGCACAGGAAAAGATAAAAAGGGAGGGAACTGCAAGGCAAGAGGGTCTTGGATAGTCTGGTGAAAGCAAGCAGGAGAGAATCTACAATGTTGAAAGAAAGAAGAGTCAAATGGACAGATTCAGCATGAGTAGAAAAGAAAGGGTATGAGATCATTCAAAACACAGATGATAAGACAGTGACTGTGTTAAATAAATACATAAACAAATGGGTAGGTAGATAGCTAAAAGATCTAATTCTTTTGAGAGCTGTGGGTAACTGAAAAGAATCAGTGTTGGCTACCAATGTAAATATGGGCGGGGAGTGGGGGGAAAGAAAAATGATATATTGAAACTGACAGATTGCTCACTTCAAAAAAGATGAAATGTGTTATAATGACACCCATTGAGAGAGAAGTCAGACACTGGGGAAGTCAATTCTATCTGTTTTTTAAAAATTCACTGACATTCTAAGGGTTAATGTAGAAAAGGGTGTTATCACTGACAGGGGATTTTGGTATTCTTCCAAATACCCAAGCCACAGCCCAAACATACTGCTCCAAGCATTAGGCTAAGATGGTAAATTTGAAAGAAATGGCTAGAAAACGTGTCTAGTTATGTCTGCCACGTCTTTTGTGCTCAGTTTAAAATGATTCAAGTGAAAAATCCTGGATGATCAGCTTTCACAGCTGCTTTGCCATAGGGAGCAGCTGCTGCTGGTGCCAAATGAAATACTCACATAGGATGCCAACAGGCAGAGTGTAATTCAGGGCAGGGTGCAGACAACATACTCAGAGGGCAAAAAGTGGTAAGTACAGTGGAAAATGGTATTTTAAGTTTCTGGATTGGTATATTTTTAAAAATTAAAAATAGATAAACAGAGATGATGGAGTTATACTGTCAAGCACTTTGTGAACAAGCAACAAACTCAGGCTTGCCTGACTTTCTGTTTGCTATCATTGGAGCATGAGTTTCCAGGGTTATTTAAGTTATAGTATGTGGTCAAGTGTAGGCAATGTCATTAGTATGACTACATTCAGCAAGACAGGACTCACAATTTAAGGACAGGAGAGAACTATAGGAAAGAGCCAGAGAAAGGCTGGCCACTGTTGAAATCATCAAACTCTCAGGCTCTTTTTCATTGATAATGTCTCAAGGTGCTTGGATTTCCCTGGATTTTTTCTAGGCATTTGGAACAAAAACTGGGTTTAGAAGTGGAGAAGAATTTGAAGGAAAAGGGGCAACTGAGTGATGGTGGAGATGGAATTAGCTTCTATGTGTTTAGCGGGGTCAAATTTTTGACAAGGACAGAGGGAAGACTAAAACATCATATCTAAGCAGCAGGCAGAGAGAAAAATCCAGGATTGGAAGTGATGGATCTGCCATTGGGAGGGAGAATAGAGGCAAGAGAATGAGGGTGGCTGGTGATGGATGACCTGATGTATTGGGGAGCCTAGAAATGTCCTCAGGGCTAAGGGTACATAGTTAGAAAGACTGTTCTGGAGCAGCTGCCACCAAACTCGTGGCTGAAGAAAGTTCGTTAAGGGTACAGCATAATTTCAGATCAGAGTCTTGGGCAAAATCAGAGTGGAAATACATTCAGGAAAGAGTCATCAGGGATTGCTAAGAAATAAGGTCAAGAGGCAAAGATAGGGTGAAAAATCAAGAAGCTATCTCATCCCTTTCAAAATTGTATCCTTTGATTTAAATCAATGTTTACTAAACTGAAGAATTTTAAAAGTTAACAAAGCTTTTAGAACCTCTAGTGGGCATAGCTTTCTATACACTCACAAACAGTTTTATAAGAAGCAATTTTAGATACACATAATTTAGAACAGATTTGGATATTAATGTATTATGAGAAGCAATTTGGCTAACAGGAAACTAATTTTATCTTTATTTGAGTATCATGATTTTTATAAAACACTTCAATTCTTTTAAAAAAACTGAAAGAATTCTAGACTATTTTTCAAAATTACTCAAAGATAATCTGAGTCTGAAAAGTAGGAGGAAAGAGGTAGTGATGGATTGTGAACCCAGAGGACCATAACACTGGGTTTGTCAAGGTTCCCCAGTTTCAATTCACAAAGGACCTGAGCAGCCTATGGCCAGATTTGACTAGCAAGTGAAGGAAAGAAAACCAAAATGAAATATAGAATAATTAATATTACATTATAAATGGATCAGAAAACCTCCTTTTTTTTTTTGGCCTAGATTGATGCAGCGTGGGGGACACTGGCTCCTAAACATGGGGCACTGTTCCTGAGCAGACCCACATTAGGCACAACACAAAACCTGATGTCCAATCCAGCTCCTGTCTCATTATTCACTGAAATAATGAATCTGAGTTTCTCCAATCAAAATCTGCAACATGCTTCATGAATATTATTTTCAATAGTATGAGAGCTCTATAGAACATATTCTAAACTCCTGTGAAATGTATTATGCTGGTAATCTGGAAAAAATAAGATGTTCTGACAATGAAAACCACGCACTATTTTCTCAGATTATCATACTAACCCACATTAAGAAGACTTTCCATAAAATGTCAGTGTGAAATTGGTTAGAAAACAAAGGATTACGAAGGCTCCATTGTATTTTAAAGACACTGGCTTATTGGCTTCATAAAAGAATTTGTCATAGAGAAGACTAACAGATGGCTGCAGAACCATTATTAATGTTAAATTAAATGGGTGCATAGATGTTTCTTTCAGCAAATAAGACTCCCGAATTCAATTAACAATAGGAGAGAATGTTATTTTCTCTAGAAGTTCCAGAATGCAAGCTCATTCACTAGAGAGAGGACTCTGCATAGCAGATTGTTTTAGATGCATGTTTTTAAAAAGACTGATCGAAATGAATACTATGAATCAGAACTATCACATTTCAGAAGCCTTTTTCTTACTACTATTCACTATATCATTGCTATATTGACTTTTGTTGATATGTATATTGTTATACTGGTATTTTATAATATCTACAAATTTATGTTCCTCTTACCCTAAATGCTGCCATGTATATAATATGGGTATCTTTTACTCTGGAGAGAATTATTTAGATCAGTGCTTCTCAAACTATGTTGGAGCACCAACTTTTTGATGCTTTGTTTTTGTTTGCAATCACTATTGTGGGACAATTTTTATTGTACAACAATGAAAACGAACTAGCAGAAAAATGAAATTAATAAAATAGGCCTATAGATATAAGCCATATTTTTATTAAATTCAGTAGGTATATTGTTCTGTCAAATTACTATGAAGGTTTTTAAATCCTTACTCCCAAGGTTTCTATTTCTCTGTACACCAGTGATAGTTGTGGATTGGCACTGATCTACGGTTCACAGTTTGAGTAGCACTGACTTGGAGGGTTCAGATTAACCCAGCTCTCTGGGTAACAATCACGTTTACCCAGAGAGACATTAAGAGATAAGGATCCCACTCTATATAGTAGCTATAGAAATAAGCAATATCTTTTATTTATATAGCTTGCTTTTACTTCCCAAAGTGTTGGCATATTCCTTTTCCCATTTATCTCATTTATCTTTGGGACAGACTTTTGACAGGTAGATGAACGCTCATAACTCTATGAGCAAAAAGCCAACATATCCTCATCATGAAAATGCATTTTTGAGTGCACATGTTTTAGTCTACTATTTTCCAGTATTACACTGCAAATGTATGGATAGAACCTAATCTGTACAAACCACATAGACAACTGAGTTACTGACATTTTTATTCAATTCAAGAAACATTTACTGAGTGCTCATGTGTGCCATGCACTGTGGGAAATTTGAGAGATTAGATGTTCTGATATAGTAGTTGAGACATATAATCAGTAAGTTTAGTTCAAGGCACAATGTGAGAGAGGTATTATATCAGTACTAAACCAAGTGCTATAAGAGTTGAGAAGAAGGAAAGGTTAATTCTGGCTGGAGAAAGTAGCATTGGTTTGGGCCTTAATGTAGAGCAGCTTTTGGAATTGCTGAAATAAATGTTGATGAGGAGGTAAAATAACATGAGCAAAGCCAAAGAAATATGAAAAAACAAGGAGAATCTAGAAACCAGTTCATCAGAGCTGGACTTTGGGCATATGAGAATAACTTCTGGGAAATAAATCTGGAAAAATAGATGTGTACTAAATCATGGAAACTGAGAGGGTAAGCTAAGGATTTTGAGTCCCTTTCTGTCCCACAAGTACGACTCCAACACCAAGTGGAGCCTCTCTGCTCTCAGCCCCACTCACCTGGACTTAACACTTAATCAATATTCCTCGAAGTAGCTTGACCATATAAAGATTAGCAAAAATAGATATTATAGAAGATATGATGGGAAACCAAAAAGAAAATCACATCATGCAATACACAGACAAAACGTAACAAAAGTCCTGATTAAACATGTATGTCCTTTTTAACGGCTCACCACAATTCTTACTGGCTACCAAGACAACTTAAATCTCTTAATTTTTCCTTCTCTCTCCCAGAGCAATTTAAAATCTCTCTCCTTGTGTAATTTTGTATTTCCATATTCTTCATCCCATTTGGTACACTAGAGATTCTCATTAATATCACCTTCCTTAGACTCTATACAGGGAAGGTATACATAACATTCAGATAGTCTTCTATTTCTCTAATTTGAATAGAGACATAGAGAGATATTTATTTGATGATGGTTGGCATTGAAATAGTTATGTAATGTGAGGGGTGGGTGACCAATGGCAAGCAGAGAAAGCTGCTTGAGATTAGAGAAGCTAAGAGAGAAACAAGAATGATAGAAAGCACATGCTGTTTGAGAGGTAGCAAGAGCATGACATTCAGATCCACTTTCAGCTCTAAGTCTACTTAGACTCTTTTTCTTAGATACTGTTAAAATGGTACTTTATGCCTTACAATGCATCTCTTTTTATTTAATTTGGCTTTAATGAGTTTTTATTGTGAAGACACACTGTACTTCCTATATGGTTGTAATCAAAGAGTAAAATAATAACTGAATAAATCATCTTCAAATATGCCTAAGTCACAAATAGTGTAACAGAGACCAGGTATTAGCTGTCTCCAGAATAATCCAGACTCTTGTTTCTCTCCCTGGTCTTAATGAAGCTAAGGCTGGACATATATAATTTTAAGTTGCAAAACATCTTGGAACTTAAATTTCCTAATAATAGGAAACTGATGAGGACATAGTCAGGAAAATAATGGCACTGGCATGGTAGATGTACATACTGCTTTGCAGCGCTTCATAATTCTCTCATTTTATAAAACAGCATGATGAAAAAAAAACTTAGGTAAGAATGTAGTGGTTATATAAATTCAGATAAGAATTTAGAATTAAAATAAAAGATTTTTTTTTCCTTCTCAAATGAAGCAGAACTATAAAGCTTACAGGTATATGAAAAAATCACAGAATCTCAACCCTGTGAATGGTCACAGGCTTTGCAGGCTAAAGTATGGGAGTTGCTCTGTGAACTCAACATAGAAATTCTTTCCACCAGCCACACTCTTACTTTGTTCATGTTGTCACCTTTGGTCATGAAGGACACCAGTAAATACAGCACCCTTAGGGAAGTATAATGAGAGCTCAGAGATACACCATGAAGAGAAGACATAAAATCACCAGCATAAGACAGAACAGGCTCTAGGTTTCAGAACATTGAATTTTATGATTAAAAAGGGTTCGCTGCTAATAAAATACAGTGGTTAAAACACGATTTCCCCAACCACACTTAAGGTAACACCAAGGTTACCCAAACCAAATATTTTAATGAATTCACAAAGGCCAGAAGGCATTTCTAGATTTCCCAGCTGTAAGAGTTCTAAAATATAACTATTACATTCGTTTCAACAGAACAGTAAAGCAAAAACGTTTATTGCTGCTGACATTCCAAGGAACAGTTAAAATTGCTTTATGGCCTTTGGTAATGAGAGTGGACAACAGTGTAACAATATATAATAAGGTGAGTTTAATTTTATGTCCTAAGAACAATCTGCCTTATTCTTATGGTTCAATTCTTTAAACTGTTTCTGTTTTAAGTAGTTACAAACAATGGCTGGCAAGTGACAGTTATAACCACTGTAGCAAATGGACTTTGTCGTGGCATTGTAGTCTACCCTTGAGTACTATTATCTTAGACTTACAAAGAATTTAGTGTAAGTGAGGATGTCACATGAAACAAATGCCTTCCTCCTTATACTAGACCTATAAAGATCTCCTTTAAGCAAGACTTTGTACCTAGTGGTAATTTTCAAAGGGTAATACATATAACACTAGAGATGCTTGAGTTGTTATTAAGAGATACAGGGAAAAAAATGTATTTTGTTTTAAGAGTTATATTTTTTATTTGGAAATTAAGAATTAAAATAAATACAAAGACCATACCAATTTATGATTTTATGGATATTATTGCTTAAGATGGGTTTGTTTTAAAAGTTCATATAAAAATAAATAATAGTATAAGTGGCATGTGTAGAAAAGGCAAAACTTTTGATGGTGTGTACATGACTATGTACCTAGCCTTTAAAATGGGTCCAATGGTCCTCAACTCCTGGTATTCATATCCTTGTAAAATGCCCTCCCATACTGAGTAGGACTGATGTGTAACCAATAGGCTCTTATAACTAACAGGCTATTGTGGAAATAAAAGAGTTTAATTTACAAGACTAGAGCAAAGGTCATTGAAGCTTCACTTTGGACTTTGATCATTTATTCAGAGAGAAGTCAACTGTCTTGCCATGAAAAGCAACCTTATGGAGAGTCTCATTTTCTGAGTAACTGAGGCCTTCTGCTAATTGCCAGCAAGAAACTAAGTCCTCTTGTCTACAGCCATGTAAGTGAGCCAACATCTTAACTGCAACCTTTTATTGTACCTGGGGCAGGAACCACCTCAGCTAAGCCACTCTTGAATTTTTGACCTGTAGAAACTGTGTGAGATAATAATGTTTATTATTTAGATATTAAATTTGGGGGCAATTTGTTAAGTAACAGTAGATAACTAAAAATAGACAAGGAATACCATGACTAAGACTGGGAAACAATGATAAAGAATCCTGTTTACCATTGCTCATGTGTAGCTTTGTTCTTTCTCCTCTTCTGAGACTTGTTATATAGAACCTAACTGGGATCTATCATGAAGTATACCTATTGCTTCTGTTTTATGTTGAGCCTGCACATGCTACCTTCTGTCTGACAAAGTGTTTACTATCACTTATTCCTTCTGACAATGAAAGGGTTATAGGCTTTTAATGAATGTAGACTCTGCAGCCAAGAGAAATTTAGTGCTTTCTAACAGTAATCCAAGAGATGTAATCTGAACTTCTGAATTCTAAATGCTGAACAACTTGCTATTTTTCTTGTTCCCTTTCTGTTTCTAAAAGGATCTCAGAGCAGCCACCATCTCTCAGCTCTACCCTCATGTGCAATTTTACAGTTTTCCTGGGCCCCTAACTGGGTCTATGGTAGGTTCAGTTATCGTTATAGTTATTTAATGCTTTTTAAAAAAATAACCACAATGCAATATACAGATGATGTATTATAGAATTGTACACCTGAAACCTATATAATTTTATTATATAATGCCAATGTCACCTCAATAAATTTAATTAAAAAATGATGCTAGGATATATGACATCATGATTTTATAGAAAACTTTGAATTGTATAATAATTCTTTGGCAAAAATGTAAGCATTCCTAAGTATTATTCTTACAGTTATTGTGTACATAGTAAAATATATACACATGCACACACATACACAAACATTTAGGTAATTTTCTTATTAATTAACTTTCTTCCCATGTCAGCAGTTCCTTGACACATTAGTCCAGATTCTTCCCTCCATTCAGAAGACTGGTTGGGAAGATTCTCATGATGCTGTTATTTTCTTAGATGAGGGAGCAAAGTGCTAGTAGAAAGAGCAAAGAAGCAGAGTAAGGAGAATTCAGTTCATTTTCCATATTGACTCACAGACTCTCACTTTTTATATCCAATTATTTTCTCATCATCAACAGAACTTTCTTATTAGGTCTTGAGTATGCATGTTGAAAATTAATTTGGTTTCTACTGCATTCTGCTGTGTCAGCTTTTCCATAATTACACCCCACCAGATGATTGCTAAAATTATATATCATGGGATTTAACTACAGACCAGATGATGGTGTTTTAAAATCTTCACTAGAATTTCATCCAAATAATTAAGGAACTAACCATTCTAACTATTTTTTTCTTGTCTCTAGTTTGGGCCTTTACAAATGCTTCTCTTTTAATGGAACAGAAGTTACTTTATCTTTTAAATTATCAAGGTGTTTTTGGTTCATGGTTTTGGGGAAAAGGAACAGGGCCTATATTTATCCATAAATTCATCAGAGGAGGCTTCATGAACCAGTCTCATTAATTCTTTGCAGGATCCTGAACCACAGACACATTATTTGTCACATACTAAATTTAGTGAATACCTAAATTTGTGGATACCTAAATCCCATACTATCATTTTTTTATTCTAGCTGAGGAAATCATATTTTTTAATGCCCACATCATAGTTAACCCAAATGAAAGCAAAGATATAAACTAAATATCGGGAAGACTAACTTCTAGTACTGGTTCTAAATCTCTAACCACAACTTGGGTGAGTCTTGTACTTTCCAGGTGCCAGTTACTCCATCTGTGTGATGGGAGGGTTCTAGTAAATGACCAAAGACCACTTCCGGCTCTCTAGGCCTAGAGCCTCTGTAACAATGATGGCAGCTCAAGACGCTCACCACATTTTCTGTGTGCACATATTTTCCCAGTCACTTTCGTTTGGTGTTCCTGTTTGCTGGCGCTTTTATAATCAACAGTCATTCCTGTTTCATTGTTGTTGTTTTTCTTTCTTTTGGATTCCTCATTTTTTATTTTCCCTCTAAAGTCTCAAGGGCCAGAGGGCATAATAGAGATTGCCTACCTCCTGATATTAATTATACTCTCCTAGAGTGTTTAAAAAATAGATCTGTAAAAGGCCTTCTAGGAAAGTGTCACCCAGTCTTTTTTATGTGCTTATCATTTCTTTCTGGAATATTCTTTTTTAGTTATTTACTTATTTATTGGTTTTAGTTCTCTCTTTAAATACGTTTTCCATATAAATAGTCATCTGTTTGACATTCCTTGCTTCAGCTTCAGCTCCAGCACCTAGGCCATAGTTGGACAAAATAAGAATCATGGTTGTTTGTATCAACTTACATGCTCAATATACTAATTAATTAAACCAGAATCTCTTTCAAAGAAATCTGGCTTTTCAAGAAAGTGTTTCCAAAGAGATCAGAACTATTTAGAAATAACAGCAGTTCAGAAAACACTTAATGTAGTCACCTTAAATTGTCCCCAGTGTGATATGAGGCAGAAAATCAGAAAAAAAAAATTCCTAGACAGAAGAGTGTCTGGTAAACCTTCTCTAAACAGTTTGTACTTGTGTGGCATGTGGTAAGACTGGATAAACAAACTTAACAAGCACATTTGGGTTGGAGAATTCTAGCTGTAACTGTACTTTATATTTTTTCTGTGGTTAAACACAAAATAAAAATCTTAGGAGTGCTATTCTGAATGATCATAATATTTTAGTTTATGGAAATTCCTCATTAATTTGAGTTCTAAAAATATAGGATTTATGAATCTAAAACTGATTCAGTTTTTCAACTAGAAATGGTTTCTGAGAAGTAAAATTCAATGAAATGAAGGGAATATAAATCAAATTTTTTAAAATTAAGATTCATGACTTAAGGTCTAGTTCTACTTTGTAATTTGATTTAAAGGAAAGAATGGACTATTTAATTTCAGTAATTAAATTATATCTGTGTATTTGACTGGTGTTTTGAAAGTAGATTGCTTATTTAATTAACTAAACAGTACTTTGAGGCTATAATGCAAGAGACTACAAATTGAAAAGATTAAAAATATTGATAAAATTGCAATTATTTGTACTCCTTTTATATATATCTAAAATATAAAGATATAACTCACATAAAAATTATGTTTTAGTAAAGGTTTGCTTTTCCAAAAAAAAATATGTATCCTGAATACTTAATTTATAAAACTAATCTATCAAAGTTAAATTGTTTTGAAGCTTGCTATTTTATGATAAGCAAATATGTCACAAATTATGACACTATTGAAATATGCTTCTATTTTTATAAATAAAATTTTAGTTTGGAAATTATTGCAAATAGAAGTTTAGAAATATAGTTTAATGTTTCTTCTGGTTACCTTTTAAAAGTTACATAGATATTTAATTGAATGGTCTTGGAAGGTAACATACTTTTTTGATGGATGTGAAAGAAATTTGGGGTTGAGTAAATGTGATCTGCAAATCTAAGTAATGTTAATGAAAGTCAGTGACAGATATAACAAATTTAATTTTCATATAATATTTAAAATACAGAACCTCGAGTCCCTGTGTGACACAAAGAAGTAAGCCTGCTGGGTCACATAGCACCATGGAGAAAGGCAGAAAATGGATCTAGAAGAATAAATGGAGACTCTTTCCTGTTTTCTTTGGATATTACTATTCATGAAACTTGTTGCTATTTTTACCAAATAATATAAGGATGGTCACCAGATACAAAATAATTTTTTTACTACCAATCACCAAATAGTAATGTATGCAATTATGTTACTTGTTTTATATATGGCAATTTTTTTAGTTTTTCTCAAAGTCATCTTATATCATTACATTCATTTTATATTATTATTAGAACTGCCATATTAAACTCTTAATCTATTAAAAAATGACAGAAGTTCCTCTTGTTTGTTTTTTCATTCAAATAATCTTTATTATGTAGTAGTAAACAGATTTTTTTAAAAAAATCTGTTTCTCTCTCTTCTGGTTTTCCCCTAAACCAGGAAAAGTACAAAGCAGTTAAAAAATCAAAATAGTGACAATAAATAAATTCTTCTCACTAACACACTAACTGCAAAATATTGATGCTTTCTGACAATTGTAAGTTTTGTTAGAGTGTATAACAGATGCAGTTTTCAGTGTGAATGTCCTCATGTTTAATGTGTGATTTATAATGTTAACTTTAATTTTTATTGAAATTTGTAATTCATCTCCATTTGGCATGTTCTTTTTCAGGACTATTTTGATCCTCCAATTTTTTAAACTACAACTACATATTTAATTATTTAAAATACTTATAAAAATACATTAAGTATTTTTCAGAAAAATACTCTATGAGTAAAGTAGAAGTGGGATAGTACATTCTTTGCTGTGTGGGCAAACTTATTAACATTGTTTGGTCCCCAGAAAACTATCAAGAAACCACAATAGTCTTGAGGGAGAGGCTGAGAACACATACTTCTCCGCTATAAATAGGACCACCTTTTTAGAACCCCTTGTTCCAATGTTAAATCAGATAAAAATTTTGACACTTTAGATTCCGTGTAGATTTAACTTGTTCCTCCAAAGCCACATTTTTCATTTTAATTGAAATGTTAGGAAAATTCCATTTCTATACTGATATAATACCACAATATTCAATCTTCTCTTCATTATATTACCCAAGTAGCTAGTATAATGCTATTTCTTTATTGGGATGAAGAAGACTGGGGGAAGAGAAGACCTAAAGAGAGAAATAAATTCAAGGGTTTAGTTGTGACCTGTTGAAACAAAGAGGCCTATTCAACTTCCCAGGGAGTAATTTGGTTTGGAATTCACAGGAGAGGCTTGGACCAGATGTATAAATAGGGATGCTGTCATGAGCAGTGTTTAAAGCCACGAGCCTGAGTAAGATCACCAGGAGGAGGGAGAATTAGGAACAGGGTACTGAACAGATCTTCATGAATTATAAGGCATTTTAACAGAAAGGGAACTTTTAGGTATTAAACTGTATTTTTTAAACTTTAATGATTTAAATGAATGTGATATTGAATTACAATACAGATCAATGAGAAAGAGTTCAGAAAGAGACTCAAGCATATATGGGAATTAATAAATAATAAATGTAACATTTCTAATCTGTAGAGCTGACATAGATTATTCAACAAAACATAATTAGTGTGGGATTCCTTCTCCATTCTTTGGATATTACTATTTTTAATAAAAGTTATTGCTATTTCGATTATTTCAACAACAACAAAAAAATGAATAACTGAAAACTTGGAAAGGTGTTAGATCCTATCTTTAATCTACATGGAATTTATCTTGATGTAATTTATAAACAAATAAATAAGCATACAAGGGATAAGAAAGTATATCAAGCATGCTACATAAAAAACATATTTAAGAAAAAATACCATTTTCAGTCATGCTTTATAGAATCTAAAGCAATGCAAAAAGTTCCCATGGTGGGGAAAATTTTATAAAGAGTATATAATGCAATTAAACAATAAAAAAATGACATACTGGGAAAAATATATTCAACAAAACTGACATAGGGTTATATTCTTAATATAGTATATGAAGATGTTTATAAATCACTATTATACAAATGAATACACCATAAAAACAGTTTCTCAAATGACAAAAACTATGAAAAATATGGCATATAACTTGCAAAATGATATTTGATAGATTTAATTATAAAAACAAGCTAAAATGAAAGTGAAATCCCACTTTTCATATCATCAGATAGGCAAAAGTATTAGCCAAATTTTATATTATCAATGGAGGTCACTTTGGTGAAATATATCAAAAGTCCTAATACTGGCCAGGTTAGATAGTGTTTTCCAAAGACAACAGCAGCAATATATAACTCATTCCATTTTTTTTTTCATAAATGTAACATCAACACTCCTCCATCTAGGTGAGGCTTATGTCCCCTCCCCTTTAACTTGGGTGACCTTTGTAATAACTGCTCAACTCAGAGAATATGTCAGAAGTGCTGCTGTGTGATTTCTAAGGCTAGGTCATAAAATGTAATATGGTTTCACGTAGTGAGTGAGCCTTCTCTCTCTCTCCCTCTCTCCCTCCCTCCCACTGTCTCCTCTCCCCCTCCCCCCTTTCCTCTCCTATCTTCTCTCCTCTTTTAGTCTT
>PVKZ01005804.1:0-45766 GCA_004027375.1 Macroglossus sobrinus
GGAGGCAGGGGGGCGGGCGCCGGGAGGGCTCTGGGCCTCGAACCTCAGCCCGCAGCTCCCAGGGCCCCTGACGGCCGCCTTGGGGGGGGGGTGCACTTGGGGGAGGCCCTCCCAGAGCCCAGGTCTCTCACACCCCATGCAGCCTGGGGGGGGAGCCAGGCCCTCCACCCCCAACTTCTCTGGTGCCCCCCACACTTCTGGGCGGTTTGGACCCGCGCGGCAAGCCTCAGGCTTGGGGGTCAGGGCTGCCCTGCGCTCCGTCGGCGCGCCCCCGTGCCGGGCCGTGGGCGCAGCCCTCACCTGCCGCCCCTCCCCCCAGGTCTCCTGGAACACGGCCGGAACTGGTCGGCCATCGCGCGGATGGTGGGCTCCAAGACCGTGTCCCAGTGTAAGAACTTCTACTTCAACTACAAGAAGCGGCAGAACCTGGACGAGATCCTGCAGCAGCACAAGCTGAAGATGGTGAGCGCCCCCCAATCCCCCCCACACCCCCCTCCACGCTCCCGCCACCCACCCCCCACCCCCAGGCGTCCGGCCAGGCCCGGGGCCCCTGGTGGCTCACACCAGGCAGACCCGCAGGGCGGCTGCAGGGTGAGCGTCGCTGCCCAGTACAGGGATGGGCGGCTGGGCGAGCCCGCTCCGCGCCAGGCCCTCCTCTCGGGGCCTGGGGGGCCGCGGGGGCCCGAGGCCGGTGCCTGGGGGCCAGGCCCTGACTCACCCGGGGTTTGTGGCTGTGTGCGCGCGTCAGAATGAAGACCCAGAGGCAAATGAACCCCAAGCGAGCGTCTTCCCCACTCTCTGTGACCTCATAGGCTTGGGGGAGGGGAGGACAGGTCAGCTAGCAGCCGGCCCAGCCCTGGCCTCCCAGGGGCTCCCGGCAGGGGTGGGGGGGTGGCTGAGGCCTGTCCTTTTCCCGGGGCACAGAAGGGTCAGCCTCGCCTCTCTGAGCAAACACAGGGTCTCCATGGTCGGTCCGCGGAAGCGAGGGCCTTCTGGGGGTGGCCGCTGCTCCCTCCCCCTCCAGCCTGGGCACACTGGTGGCACGCCAGGCCTTGTCACCCACCATTTCAGATAGGGGGAGACTGAGGCTCAGCCAGGCTCACGAGCAGCGGACTTGGGTTGGAAGCCACCGCTGTGGGACCCGAGGACCGTGGGTTCAATCAGTGGGTACGGGAGGAAGCAAGCAGCCCTCCTGCCTGCCACGGGCCACCTGTCGCGGGGTTTACGGTTTAAGGGTCGCTCCCCCGTGCAGCCCGCTGAGGTCCGGGGCGGCGGGGAGCAGGCTGCCGAGGCTGCCCAGCTCGTGCAGAATTCCAGGGCACCCCGTTCCCAGCACCCCTGAGCGTTCTGGGGGACACTGCTCACGTCCCTGTGAATTCCAGGGCCTCAGTGGGGCCCCCGCCAGTGCCCCAGTCCTCGTCCCGTCCAGTTAGCCCACGCCCCCTTCACGTCCCTGCTTTCCGGGACCCCTGGACTCGCTCCCCGTGCTCCTGGAGCTGCAGGCGGTGCTCGCTCGCCTCCCAGGAGTCTGCTTTTCCCTGGATTTCCCGGGGGGAGGAAGACTCAGGGCGGGTGAGGGCGCCGTGCACCTGTCCTTGACACCTGCCGGGACCCTTAGAGCAGAGAGAATGCTGAGCCTGAGCCCCGGCAGCCTGGGCGGCCTCTGCAAACCCCAGCTCAGAACTGGGGTGGGGCTCTGCCCTCCCTCTGACCTGGGCACCCAGAGATGTCTTCCTGCTCCCGCCCCCTCCTCTTCCTCTCTGCCTCCCGCTCCTGCTCCCCTCCCCCCACCGCCCTGCCACCCCCCCCGCCCCTCCCGGTCAGCGTCCACAGCCCGCGTAGCCCGGGCCACTGGGTAACAGGCGTCCCCTCTGGCAGCGTGCTGGCCCCGGGCCTCACTCTCCAGGTTTCCTCGGGGGGTGGCCCCACTGCGCCCCTGGGAACCCCAGAACCTGGGGCACCAGAGTCCCCGGCATGGCAGGTAGTGTAGCAGGGTCGTGTCCTGGTTTGACCAACCGGTCACCTGTACGGCCGTGGGCAGTGGCTCCACCCCACTCAGCCTCAGTCTCCTCGTGTGGGAGGCGGGGCAGTGACAGCCTCAGGCTGGGAACCCGGAGACGCTCGAGGGAATCAGCCCGTGGGGAGGGTTGGCTGCCCTTACCGCTCCTCCCGGTGATTAGTAATTATCACCGTCATCGTCGCTCCCGATCGTAGTGGTGTCAGTGTCATCGTTATCATTGCTAACCCACCGAGCCCCTCTCCTTCCCCGGGGTGTGGGGGACCCCCTTGACTGGCGTGTGCAGGGGCTGGGCTCTGCCATTTGCTAGCTGCGTGGCCGCTGTGCGCCTCGGCTGCCCACCTCCGGAGTGGGGGCAGTGCCAGGGCCCCTCAGGGCTGTGGCAGGTGGCGGGAGCGAGTGTGTGTGCAGGTGCCTGGGGCCCTGGTGTCACATCTGCCCAGGTCATCAGTCAGGCGGGGGGTCTGCCCGCCCCTGGACTGACCGGCTGGCCGGTCGTCGGTTGATCAATTGGCTCCTTCCCTCCTGCAGCCGAGCGGGGTGCTGGGGGCAGGGCTCGGAGCAAGAGGCTTCATGCCCGGCTCTGGGGCTCCCTGGAGCCCGCGGGCACCTGACCTCAATTTCCTCTGGAAGTGGAGCTAAGGCGAGGACCCGCTGAGGGCCACTTCGGGGAGCAGACGGGCTCCTGCCGCGAATGGGGTGCCTGGCCCTCGGGCAGTGCTCAGCACGCGTGGGACGCTGTCCCCGCCGAGTGCTCAGCAAGCCGCCCCCAAGTGCTGCCCGCATCTGCCGAGGGTCGACGTGTGGGCGGGGTTTTCCTGTCGGGCTGGGGAGCTGGGCACTCCTCTGGCGGACAGTGGGAGCCATGGAAGGTTTGGGAGCCAAGGGGCCGACCGGCTGAAGCCCGAGTGAGACGTAGCTGAGGCTGCCCGAGAAGGTCGCCCTCTGCGGCGCCTGACCCAGAGGTGGCAGCATCGCTGGCAGCCGAGGAGCAGGCTGAGCAGGAGGGGGACCCAGAGGCCCAGCACGGACCCCTTCCCAGTCCCCGGTGAGGGAGGGTGATGAGGCCCGGAGGGGGTGTGGGTGCCTGGGGAGACCACGGCGGGGGCGTGGCCCATCTGGAGGAGCCCCTGGCTTCCCCTGCGGGCCTGTCCCTGTGTCACTAGACAGGACTGTCACACAGCTGCACGGCTTGGTCCTGCTGGGTGGACAGTGGACCACACGTCTCAGACCAGAGGCGGGGGGCTGGGCAGACAGGGGAACCTTGCCGGTGGCTTGTGGGTGGGAAAGGGCAGTGTGGAGTGTGGCGTGGCCCCGCCCTCCGGCTGACCTCCAAGGGGCAGCCTTCCCCTGAGGGCTGCAGGGAGAGGGCAGTGAGCAGACGCGGGGACCCGTTGTGGGAAGCCGGGCTGAGGCCGGGCCCATCTGTCCCGACCGTGGCCACCCAGCGTGGGTTTCCTGTTGGCTGCAGTGTGCAAACAGGCCTCGTGAGATGCTGCTGCACCCGGCGACCCCCGCTTCCCACCTCTCCCCTGCGCCCGTCAGTCCCCAGGAGAAAGAGGGGGTCCTCGTGAGCCCGGAGGCCGTGGCGGCCACTTCTGGCCGCTGGCCAGGCCCCGTCTGGAGCTCAGGAAGACATGTCACTCGTTCCTTCGTGCCAGCCCAGGAAGGAACGGGGGCACGCAGAGGGTCAGCGGGCGGCCCCTCCTGCCTTGCACCGCGGCTGGCCTTCGTGGGGCCGCGGGCGACGTCAGCAGGAAGCAGGGCCGGGCGGGCGGGCAGCGCTGTCCCGGAGTTACGTAACGTTTGGCAGCGGCGTCTTCTCCGAGGCTTCCCCCCCCCCCCGCTTCTGGCCGAAGGTTACCCTTCTCTCCCATCTGCGAATCCCGGCCCTGGGGCCCCGCTTCCGTCTTTCTTCATCCGTTTGTCTCAGCCCGGGCGCGGCCTGGCCGTGCTCTCCTCGGCCGTGTCTCCCGTCCGTCCGTCCGTCCGTCCGCGTCGGCTCAGACCTGCAGAGGGAGAGAGCCGACCTCGCCCTGCCTTCACACCCCGGCCCCTTGATGGCTGGGCTGGGGCGGGGGGCGGGGGGCGAGGGGGTCAGGGCACGGGGCGTGGCCTCTCTGAGCCACCGCCTGAGGCTGTCGGGTCCCTCCACCTGAAGACGTGGGGCAGGGCACCTGCCCCGTGCCGGGCCGTGCACGCGTGCCAGCAGAGATGCGTTAACGCACAGATACTTTCGGATCGTGCTCTGGAGACGAGGCGAGGGCTTGGTGGGTGGCAAGGCCAAGCTGGTGTCGGTCAGCAGGGCTGTCGGGGACGAGCTCTCAGGAGAGCCTAGGACGCGTGAGCCACGCTGGCGGCAGGCAGAGGGGCGTCCAGGCCGAGGGGCGCCCGTGCAGAGGCCCTGGGGCTGGGGGACTAAGGAGGTGAGGGGTGAATGCTGGAGAGGTGGTGGGGAGTCCGGATGTGGATCCCACAGGCCCGTGGTGGTGGGGGAGGGGAGTAGGGCTTGCGGTTTTGTTTCCAGGGTTTTGGGGGTCCCCTGGAGGGTTTGAAGCAGGGGAGCAGCACGTTCTGATGTGCAGAGCAGCTATGCAGATCCAGCGAGTGAGTGAATGTCTGGAAAACACTTGGCACACAGTAGGTGCTTAATAGACGTCAGCTGTGATTATTAGGACCGGTATCCAGCATCTCCTCCTGTTCCATCCCCAATTCTGAGGCACAGGGCTCACGTGGACGACTTTGCTATATCATTCCTGAGTCATTCGGCTCATCCTGGCCTCTCAGATCCAAGTATGGCTGCGGGGACTCAGGTGCTGGCATCAGACCCGCCCCGCTTGGCCTGATGGCCTGGGGAGACCCTACGAGAGAGACCTTGCCACCCGGCCCCCAGGAGCCCTTGTTCCTTGCAATACCCCACCCCCCAGCCAGCCAGTCACCATCCTCACCCAGCCACTAGCCCTGGAGCGAGTCCCCGCCTGCTAAAAATAGATTGGGGAAGAAGGGGGAACCCTCAGCCGCACCCATAGAAGCCACTGCCACACAACTTTCTCGCGCCTGCCTGGGCATCGGCCGGGGGGCCCCGTAGGGGAATCTCGGGGTTTGGGGCAGGGCTGGGGCAGCCCCTGGTGCGGGCGGGGGCGGGGCAGGCTGGGAAGGCTGGGCGTTGCCATAGCAGCTGGTGGACATTGGGCGGGGCGGGGCCGCGGCCCTCTGGCCCAGTGCTGGTGACGGAAACCGTGAGTAACGGGCAGAGGGACATTTTCCTTTTCCTTCCGATGCTCCCAGCGGCTGCGCCCCGAGGATCCCCCCCCCACTCCGTTTGCTCTGGGAGGAGGCAGGATGGGAAAGGGCCCCACCCCCAGGCTGGGCTGGGCCAGGCTGGGCCTGGGGGACCCCTGACACCTGTTTCCAGCCAGGCCGTGGTGGTGAGGGGTCAGGGTGGGCAGGGCCTCGGCCCCTGGAGGTGACGTTTGCCCCACGAGCGGGCTGTACCTCCTCGTGATGCCGGGTGGCTTTCTCCGGGGGCCCGGGGACTTGGTGGGGGGGAGGTGCACGCGACTCGTTCCCTGTGACGAAGCACCACGGACCGGGTGGCTCAGACCACAGAAAAGCATACTCTCCCGATCGGGAACCAGAAGCCTGAAGCTGGGGTGTCAGTGGGGCCCACGCTCCCTCCGAAGGCTCCCGGGGCGGGTCCTGCCCGGTCTGCTCCAGCTCCTGCTGGTGGCCGGCGGGCCTCGCGCTCCTCGGCTGGTACGTGCGTCACTCGTCCACGTGCCTCCGTGTGCAGACGCCCCTCTAAGGGGACACCCGTCCCACTGGACGTAGGGCCCCCCCCATCGCAGTGTGACCTCATCTTCACGCACCTTGCCCGCGGAGAGCTTATTTCCAGATAAGGTCACACGCTGCGTTTGGGTGGACACGGATTCTGGGGGACACTCTCCGCCCCAGGAGCTGGGGCTCCGTGGAGAGCGGCTGGCACATCTAGGGGCACTGCCATGTCTACCTGCTTCTTCGGGGACCCGGATGGGCTCCGGCTGCAGCCCTGCCTGTCACACGGCTGTGTGTTCAAGCCCCACCTGCTGCCCGTTGGCAGTCACTCAGTCAATCAACAAACGCCTCTGCCCGTCTCAGCCCAGTGAGGTGCAAAGATGGGGGCCGTGAATGAGGAGCGAGGTCTGCGCCCAGGCGGGGGGTGCGGGGCCCCGGCTCCCTGCGTGAGGAGCCGGCCTTCCCGAGGACCGGGGGGGAAGTGAAAGGCTTCACACCGAGGGCCTCCTTTCTGTTCCTCGAACACACCCAGCTCAGGCCCACCCTGGGCCTTGCAGTTCCCTCCCGCTGGACCCCTCTCAGCAGCCACTCAGGGAAGCCCCCTGCCCCCGCCTCGACCTTTCGTCCAGCGAAGCCCCCGCGCCCACTCGCTCTGGCCTGACCCCGTCTGACCCCTCCGCATCCTGTCCGCTGCCTCTTGTAGAGATGTAGCGTTTGCCAGCACCCCCAACTAGAAGGCGGCCGAAAGCGGGGACCTCGTCTTCCCCAAACCTCGTGTGTCCCCAGCCCTGGCACAGTGCCTGGCGCAAAGTAGGTCCCCTGTAAAGCCGGGAGGAGTGACGTGACGAGCGTCTCAAGTGAGCCTGCCCCCTGGGGCTCAGCGGAGGGCAGATGAGCCACACAGAGAAAAGCTTCATTCATTCGTGTGCTCCACCCGTACTGTTGTGGGGCCCTGGCGGGGTGGCCCGTCCCGCGGGGGTGCGGTCGCCACTCTGGCTAGGGCAGTCAGAGGGCCGGGAGCCATCGCGGGGCGTCTTCGGGCAGAGGCAGCCCGTTCTCACCTGTTCTGGAAGGGCGTCGGGCAGCCAGGAGGCTGTCAAGGAAGGACAGAGCCCTGGGTAAAAATAGCCACTGGCACGTTTGGCCGCTGCGGGGGGGGGGGGGCGCGAGGGGGCAGGACGCCGTCGTGGCCACGTGGCCGGGATCGCTGTCCCTTGCAGCTGTGGCGCGGTCTCGGGCATGGCGAGTGTCCAGGCGGACAGCCCTGGCCCAAGCCCTGACCTGCTGCTGCCCCCGTGCCCTAGGAGAAGGAGCGGAATGCACGGAGGAAGAAGAAGAAAGCCCCGGCCGCCGCCAGCGAGGAGGCCGCCTTCCCACCAGTGGTGGAGGACGAGGAGATGGAAGCGTCGGGCGCGAGCGGGAACGAGGAGGAGATGGCGGAGGAGGCAGAAGGTGAGGGTGGGCCGTGCGGCTGGTGGTCATGGTGACGGTGATGATGGTGGTGATGACAGGGAAGGTGATGATGATGGTGAAGGTGATGATGATGATGGTCATGGTGATGGTGAAGATGATGATGGTGGTGATGGTGATGGTGATGATGGTGATGGTGATGATGGTGATGACAGAGAAGGTGATGATGATGGTGATGTTGGTGGTGATGGTGATGGTGATGATGGTGAGATGAGGATGGTGATGATGGTGATGGTGGTGACAGAGAAGGTGATGATGATGGTGAAGGTGATGATGGTGATGTTGGTGGTGATGATGATGGTGGTGATGGTGATGGTGATGATGGTGAAGGTGATGATGGTGATGTTGGTGGTGATGGTGATGGTGGCGATGATGGTGGCGATAATGATGGTGATGATGGTGAGATGAGGATGGTAATAATGGTGATGATGATGGTGATGATGGTTACAACAACAAGAACGTACTTGGCTTCTCTCTGTCTGCTGAGCACTTGTCTGTTCAACCCCGGCCCTCTGTGAGTTCAGTAACATTTTAGAAAGAAGTTTATTTTTTGAAAATACTTTTTTGACCTGAATCGTTGTACAAGTTGTCGGCTACAAGTATAGAACCCTATCTGTCGGTTGATAAACAGTTTAAAAGTTACGTCATTATAGATAGGACCTTTTACCCCCAAGCATTTCCAATGTGGCTGCGATGGCACACAAGCCCCACATCCTGTGAGGAGAAACGGGGGCTCGGGCAGCTAGGTGTCCCGGCCCCGCACCCCCAGGTGGCCCGCAGCTGCATCGCTGCACCTGTCTTAGATGAATTCTCTCACCAGGTGAGATTGGCCCCGTGTTTGAGGGCCCAGCCCTCAGGTGTATGGCACTCGGCTCCACTGCGTGACTAATGTTTGTAGGTTCAGGGGTTACCCCAGGCTGCCAGCACGGGCCCCGTGCTCCTGGTCGTCAGTCAGCCTGCTTTCCGCCCCCACCCCTTTCTCTTTTCCCCTGGGGCCACACGTGTCCTGTCGTCTGACCACGTGAAAGGGAACGGATGGCATTGCTGGGGTCGGCTGGCCAGGGGCAGGAAGCCCACCGGTTAGGGACGCCGGGGCCAGCCCCGTCCTGCCCCCAGGCAGGGTGGCCTTGGGCAAGTGATGTCACCTCTCCGTGCCTTGGATGTGTCTCCTCCGTGAACGGAAGCGACGATCGTCCCCATTTTGGAGACTGCCAGAGATTCCAGGAGTCGTGTGTGTGAAGGGCTGTGCACGGAGCTCAGTGCCCACAGAGCAAGCCTTGTGTTGCTGTCACTGGGGTGGCTCTTCCGGAAGGGGTGACCCCTTGTAGGGAGCTGAGAGGCAGAGGAGGCCGGGGGGTGGGTGAGGCCTTTGTCCAGGGTCCTCGCAGCCCCTGCTGGCCTGGTTTCATCTGAGGGGTGAGGTCCTGGGAGCCGGGGACCAGAGGGGGCCATCGACCTATCCCAGGGCCCCCAGGAGTGGGCAGGACTTGCTTCTTGCCCTGCAGGATCCCGTTGCTGGCCGGGGCTGTGGCCAGCCCTCTAGGACTGCAGAGCCTGGGGGGAGAGGGCGTGCTGGTTCAGAACAGGGCAGGAGAGTGGCCAGCGGGCCACTGCTGGCCCCAGCCAGGCTCCTGTGTCGGTCCTGCCTCCCCGGCCACACCAGCCGCAGCCCCCTCACCCCTCTCTGCTCCTGCCACCTGGCTTCTAATCCTTGTCTCGCTTCCTTCCAGCCTTACACGCCTCTGGGAACGAGGTGCCCAGAGGGGAATGCAGTGGCCCAGGTATGGACGGATGGGGCCATCTTGCCGGGGTGGGGGGGGGATGGCAGCGGTGGGGCCAGGCCAGGGTGGGGGTGGGGGGGTGTCCCGAGGTCGCCTGTCCTCTGCAAGGGGCCCTGCTTCTGTGAGCATGCTTCTGTCTGCCAGCACCACCGTCTGCACTGTCTCTGCCTCTGTGCTTCCTGCCCAGTGCGGGGTCTGTTCCCCATGCTGTTCCCCGGCCCCCTGCAGCCCCGTGCGCTCCGCTCAGCCGTCTTGTTGGTTTTCACTGGTGTCTTCATTCCTGACGCTCACCAGATTCGATTTCCCAACGGCACGTTTTATAGAAAACTGGGGGAGGCAGACCCAAAGAAGTGACAGGACTGCTTTTTTTTAAGGCTGAAGAGCCAGGCCTTGAGCCGACATCCCCTTCCCTGTGCGTCTGCACGCACAGCCGCTCGACCCCCACTTAGCATGCACTTGCTGTATGCCAGGCCCTCACTCAGCGTGTGCTTGCTGTATACCAGGTCCTCCCTCACTTAGCGTGCACTTGCTGTATACCAGGCCCCCACTTAGCGTGCACTTGCTGTGCGCCAGGCCCTCACTTAGCGTGCGCTTGCTGTATACCAGGCCCTCACTTAGCCTGCGCTTGCTGTATACCAGGCCGTCACTTAGCCTGCGCTTGCTGTATACCAGGCCCTCACTTAGCGTGCACTTGCTGTATGCCAGGCCCCCACTTAGCCTGCACTTGCTGTATACCAGGCCCTCACTTAGCCTGCACTTGCTGTATACCAGGCCCTCACTTAGCGTGCGCTTGCTGTATACCAGGCCCTCACTTAGCCTGCACTTGCTGTATACCAGGCCCTCACTTAGCGTGCACTTGCTGTGCGCCAGGCCCTGTGGGCAGCGGGCAGGGGATTCGCTCAGGGTGGGCTGTTTCCCGCCTGCTTCTTTGAGTTTGCTGGCCCTAGTTTCCGCTGTCTGGTGACGGTGACAGCAGTGATGACACCGCAGTGAATGGAGCCGCCAGGGTGATAGGAGCCTCTGGGCTGTTTGGTGTCAGGCGATGAGGCCACTATATTCTACGCTCCTGCCGGGAACCAGGACGGATGGTCAGGTGGTGTGAGAGAGCTGTCTCTGCCTCCACCGCAGCCCCCCACGCCACTCACCTGCCCCCTCCCCCGCTCCCCCCGCAGCCGCCGTCAACAACAGCTCCGACACCGAGAGCATCCCATCGCCGCACACCGAGGCCGCCAAGGACGCGGAGCAGAACGGGCCCAAGCCCCCAGCCGCCCTGGGCACCGACGTGACGCCCGCCGAGCCGCCCACGCCACCGCCGGAGGACGCCCCGGCCCCCGCCGAGCCCGCTGCGGCCCCCGAAGCCGCGGGCCCGCCCACGCCCCCACTGGCACCCCTATCGCCCGCCGTGCCCCCTCCTGTGGTCCCCAAGGAGGAGAAGGATGATGAAGAGGCGGCCTCGGCGCCCCCGGCGGTGGAGGAGGGCGCGGACCAGAAGCCCCCTGTGGTCCAGGAGCTGGCAGTGGACACGGGCCTGAAGGGGGAGCCCGGCCAGGCGCCCCCCGCGCAGCCCATCAAGGCCGAGTGCAAGGAGGAGGCCGTGGAGGAGGCGCCCGGCAAGGGCAAGGGCGCTGCAGAGGCGGCCGCCGACCCCGCGCCGGAGGGGCCGCTCAAGGTGGAGAAGAAGGAGGGCGGCGGGGGCCCCGGCGGCAAAGCCACCGCAGCCAAGGGCTCGGGGGCCCCCCAAGACAGCGACTCCAGCGCCACCTGCAGCGCCGACGAGGTGGACGAGCCCGAGGGGGCCGACAAGAGCCGGTGAGTGCCCGGCGGGGTCGCAGCGGCCGCCGGTTCACGCTGCAGACGCGATGGGCGGAGCGATGGGCGGAGCGATGGGCGGAGCGAGCAGGCCCGAGGCGGGGTCTGTGCCCGCCCAGGGGGGCGTGGCCTCGCGGGTTGGGGGCGGGGACGCCCCAACACCGCCCAGATCCCCCGAGGTCAGGTGGGCAGGGCCACTGGCGGCCTCTGCTCCGCTCCTGGCCCTGCCACTTGCAGCCCAAACGCGTGGGGACCCTAAGGTGCTGAGACACCCCCGCTGGGGCCGAGGGCGGGCGGCCCAGGGCAGCACTGCTCCCGAGACCCGCTCTGCTCCCGTCCGGGCGGCTTGAGAAACCGTTCGCTGGCGAGGCAGGCGGGCCCTTTTTATTTTGACTGAAAACAGTGCGGTCTGCCTTCTCTCCTCTCGCCTCGGAAAAATTCCGGGCAGAGCCAGAGGGAGGGAAATCTGACTTTCAAACCCGGCGTGTTCGCTCCGAGCCGCTTCCTCTGGCCCGTGATTCGCCTCGGGGCATGTTAACATGACAAGTTCCAGAACATTCCGTAGGAACATCGGATGCGGTCCGTGTTCGCTGTCTGGGTGTCTCTGTATGTTCCCCAAAAGCGGGTGGGCCACATGGGCCTCTGCTGCTGCATCTCCCGTGGTCCCTGGTGGGTGCCGCCGGCGGGAACCGCCCCCCTTGGGTGTGGGAAACAGATCCTGGTGGGTGGGCGGCCCCTCCGTGAGCGGCAGCTGGGCCGACAGGGCCCGAGGACGCAGCGTCCCCGAGCACCCAGCCCGGCGGGCACGGCTCGGAAGCCAGTGCTCGTGGCGGCTCCGTCTGCAGGGGCATCTCCGCCAGGGTCTGGCCACTCCGCTCACTTGTGCCTGGATGACGGGGCCCGGGCATGTGGCTCCCCACCCCGCTCCTGCCGGCCAGGGGGACGTGTTTCTGCTCTTAGCGGGATGCGTGCTGAGTGGGCATGGGGCAGCCATGCCCACACGCGGCCTCCTGGAGTCTGCGTTTTGGGTGCAAGTGGCTGGCTCGGCCTGGAGGCTGGGAGGGGAGGGCTGGCCTGAGTCTCATCAGCCCCCCTGGGCCCCGCAGGCCGAGCACCTTGTAGCCTCTGCCGCCTCCTCCAACAGCCACACCCAGGGATGTGTCCTTCCCCCCCAGCTGGGCCTGGCTCCCCTCCACTCTTCCTGCCCGCTCGGCCAGCATTCCGGCCCCTGGGAACAAGCACCATGGGCGAGGAGTCAGGACACCTGGCTTGTCACGCCCTGTGTGACTGAGCCCAGGCCCCGCCCGTGGCCAGCCTGCTGACCTCTCTCTCCCTGGCCGGCAGCCCGCCCTTCCTCCCTCCCTTCCCCAGCCGCTCAGGGCCAAGAGGGCACCAGAGGGCACGGCGAGCTCTGTCCGAGCGTGTCCCGGCAGCCAGGGCCTCCCGGAGGGGATGGTGGGGACCCCCTGGACACCCCCAGACCCTGCCTGCCCCCCTCTCCTGACAGCCCTGGCACAGAGACATGGGCGTCCCTGGACAGACACACGAGGCATGTGGTCTGGACCCCTGCCTGGCGACTTTGGGAGAGAAAACCATATCCTGCCTGCTTTTTTTTTTTGACGCTCCGCCACTCTGCCAGGCACCTGTGCCAGGGACTTTTCTTGGCCCCCGACCAGAGAGAGTGGCTTCGATGGCACACAGAGCCTTGGACGAGCCGGCCCTCTCCCTTTGCATTCCCAGGGGGTGGTGCCTGGGCCCTTTAAGGCAGGGCGGGGCCTGCAGGAAGAGCCGTCCCCTGGGACCCCCCAGCTCGCTCGCTCGCTCTCTCTCTCTCTCTCTCTCTCTCTCTCTCATCTCATCCGCAGGGCGGGTGTCCCCGCTTATGGGTTCCTGTGAGGAGGGTGGCGTTACTGGACACAGATCCTGGCCTGCCGCGGGGCCCGCGGTGGGCGCCCCATTTCAGGGCAGCTTCAGGGGCTCCCGGGGTCATTCCAGAGGGGGCTGGATGGAGTGTGACTTCTTGTGCTGGGCCCTGGGACTTCCAAAGAGTCGTAACAGCAGCTTCTCGTTGTTCTGTTGATTCCGATGAGTAAAGCCCCATTCCGTGCCGGGCACTGCTCCAGGCGCGGGGTGCTGGGGACAGGGTGGCCGGGGCCCCGCGTTTGGGGCGCTTACGTTCTGGCGAGAGAGACCAGGCCGAGGGCGGGACCGCAGAACGGTGAAGCGGATGCTCCCGTGGTGAGGTGATAGGGGGTTGGGGGCAGCGAGGGGACAGAGCCGTCAGGAGGCCTGCCGGAGGGGGTGACACTGTGGGAGGGTCACAGCCTGCAGCACTGTGAGGCACGGCAGGAGCAGCCAGTGCAAAGGGTCTGTGGCCTCAGGAACCTGTGTCCAGCACACTGTGAAGGGGCCTGTGGCAGGGAGTGGAGTGAGGTGGGGGGAGTGCGGGGAGAGGGGGGTTCACCGGGGTGAGCAGGGCCCTGCAGGCCGGGGGGAGCAGTCGGGGTTTCCTCCTGGGGGCCCAGGGGGCACCGTGCATGACCACGTGTGTGTGGTCACCGGTCTCGAGCCCGCCTTCCCTCGCCCTCCTAGCCCCAGCTTGGTAGCGGGGACTGTCCCAGCCCGGTGGTGCTGGGGTCTGCGGCAGGAGCAGAGGGGACGCGGGTTCGCAGGCCCAGTGCACTCTGTCACCCCTCCCCAGCGCTGGCCTTCCAGCCCGGGATGAGAAGCCACAGTGACAGGAAGAAACCGTAGTGACAGGAAGACAGTTTAGCACCCGGCTTTGTTCTCAGCACTTCACGTGTGTTCCCGTGGCCTGGGAGGGCAGGACCATTCCACACCCCCTTACAGATGAGGAAACTGAGGCACGGCCGGTGATACCACACGGCCGGAGGCGGGATTCGAACCGCAAGCCCAGGCTCTGAACTGCAGGGCGGGTGGGTGAGCAGGGGCCCCGGCAGCTCCCGGCCTCGCCGCCTGCGCCCCCCCTGCCTCCCAGGTCACGTGTGCCGTGCCAGGCTCCCAGCGCCCCCGTCCTGCCTCCCGGCCTCCAGAGAGGAAAATAAATAAAGGCCGCTATCTTTCGAGAAAACAAAGGAAAGAGGAGGCGGGAGGGAGGCGCCCGCCCCCAGCACCGGGGAGGCGGGGCCACGTGGGTGCCCCTCATCTTCCCGCTCCCTCGTGGGCTCAGGACCCTGGGGTTCCCAGATGCCACGGGGAGATGTCAGGCTGGCATCGGGAGGCCTCTCGTCAACCACAAGGTGGTGGTGGGCCCTGGTCCCCACCGAGCTCCCATCTCACTCTGGGGGCGCGGGCCGCTGTGTGTGTCCCCTGGCCATGCCTGCCAAGAGCATTTGAGAGGCAGCCCCTGCTCCCCTCCCCTCCAATCTGCCTGGGTGTGGAGTTAGATGGAAACCGAGGCGGGATGCAGCCTGAGTCAGAGGACCTGGTCCGCTGACTCAGCGGGACGCTTCGTTTTTATATATATTGTCAGTGTCATTGTATCTCCCTACACAGTTACATTGTATCTCTATCTACACAGGTTCATTGTGTCTCTATATAGTTACATTGTATCTCTGTATAGTTACATTGTATCTATCCACAGTAATACTGTTTCTCTACACAGTTATATTTACGCAGATATAAAAGTTTCTATTTCAACTTAGAGTTTGTATTTTAAAGTACTTTTGTATTTTTATAAAATAGATAACACAAGTGTTATTTTATTTCAACTTAGAGTTTGTATTTTAAAGTACTTTTGCATTTTTATAAAATAGATAACACAAGTATTATTTTATCGTTCACGGAGACGGCGTAGTTAAAATAGCAAACCCTTGATGTCACGATTAGCATATCCCAGTGTCTCTTTTCCCTTTGTTGGGATATAGTTCACAGACCACACGATTCCCCCGTTTAAAATGCCCAGTTCAGCGGCTTTTGATAGATTCGTAGAGCTGTTCGACCCTCGCCACAATTCCAGAACATTTTCATCCCCCCCTCAGAAAACCCAGTTCCCACTTAAAAGCCACTCCTCAGCGCCCCACCCCCCACTGCCTGCCACTGCCAGTCTTTCCGTGGCTCTGTCGATCTGCCTTTTCTGGGCATTGTACACAAACGGAGCCGTGTCGCTGGTGGCCTTTTGCGACTGTCCTCGCTCGGTGTCGTGCTTTCTCGGTTCATCCCCGTCGATCACGTGTCTTTGCCCGGTTCCTGGATGGGTGGACGGTGCCGCCATGTTCCGCTGAGCACAGGTGTCCGTGTGGGCGCACGCCTGGCCGTGGTACTGCTACCGGGTCAGACGGTCCCTCGGTGACCCGCCTCCCGAGGCAGCGCCAGGCTGTTTTCCGAAGTGGCTGTGGTGTGTTCGTATTTGAATTCAAGTTTGCAGATGCAAGCTGTTTTACATGGAGGGTGATGCGTAAAGGTGAGGGGTGGGGAGGAGAGGCTGGGCGTGGTGGCGGTGGCAGTCGAGGTAGGGATTGGCCGGACAGGTGATGGCGTCACTGCTGGGACCTGGTCAGGTGCCTCGGCCCGAGGGAGGTGGGTGAGACTAGTCCAGCGGACAGGGAAGGACAGCAGGAGAGGCCTCAGGTGGTCCTCGGAGGGTAAGTGGGGTCTGGAGTGGTCGGGGGAGGGGAGGGGGGAGCAGGACGAGCCTGGTGGGGTGGAGAAGGGGGGCCAGAGGGCGTGGCCAGGTCAGGGTGACTTTGCTCCGGGCCGGCCCCAGTGGCATCTCTGAGTCTGTCTCCACTCAGCCCAGCGTGTGGTAGATGCGGGCGGAGGTGGTACCCGCAGGCCTGGCCTGTCACGGACCACGGTCCCCCCACCGCAGATGGAGCCCAGGCCACGTGTCACGTGTCTGCAGGGAGGAGCCTGCTGCCCCGCCCCCGTTCACGGGCGCCGGGCCGGGCTGCTGGGTGCTGGGAAGCTGGAGCATGCCTTGGCTGCCGCAGGCGTCACCTCAAAGGCAGCGGTCGTGGCTTCCCTGCCGCAGGTGGCATCGGTACAGGCCCAGCGTGTGTCAGAGTCTGTGCCTGCAGGACCCCCAGGCTTTGGGGAGCCAGCCTCAGTTTGCCCTCGAGCTGAATCGTAGCCCACAGCTGATGCCAGGTAGGATGTGTGACAGGGTGCTGGGCCCAGGGCCACGGCGTCCTGGAAATCCCTGAAGACTATTTGAAGGAGGTGACACCCACGAGCAGCTCGGGGGCCACCCCCAGGGCAGGCCCTGACCAGCTGCCGAGGCACCCACGCCCTGCACGGGAGTGACCCTGTCCCCGACACCTGCTTCGGCCTCACTGTGTGCCCTGCACGGGCACAGTGCCCAGTTCCAAATGTCGGCAGCCCACGGACGTGACCTCACTCTTGGGGACGCGCGCCCGCAGGCCCAGCGCCGCGCCACGCCGTGGCAACAGGTGGACAGTGTCCACGCTGACCCTGCAACCCACCCCTCTTCGCTCCTCAGTAAATGGCTCGTGGCGGGAGTCCAGGCCGTGGGACATTCCGGCTAAGCAGGCGGGCCCCGCACTGTCTCCGTCTCGGGTCAGCAGGGCCCACCCAGCTGCCGGCCCCGGGCCATTTGCACGTGACTGTGCACAGTCTCCTTCAGTCTCTTAAGCTCGTCAAGCCTTGATCGGGCTGATGCTTTGGCTTCCTGACATCGTCCAAAGGGCTGTGTGCAGTTGGGGCTCCGAGTTTGGGCTTCTCTGGGGCTTTCCTTGCTTTGGGCCGTCTCGGGGGAGTGTTGGCTCCCAGCCTGGGCCTCTGGGCAGGGGCTGGAGGGACTCGCAGGGACTGGTGTGGACCAGGGGACAGAAGGCAGAGCCGCCTCCCCGGTGACGCTGGATATGTGCCTCCCGCCCTCCGTGGCTCTGGGCTGGAGCCGGGGGTCGGGGCGTGTCGGGGGGGCAGCGGTGAGCCCTGGGCCTGATGCTTGTCTCCCCCTCAGGCTGCTGTCCCCTCGGCCCAGCCTTCTCACCCCGACGGGTGACGCCAGAGCCAACGCCTCACCCCAGAAGCCGCTGGACCTGAAGCAGCTGAAGCAGCGGGCGGCTGCCATCCCCCCCATTGTGAGTGCCGGTGGGGGGGCCCCCACCTCCGTCCCCGAGCAAGGCGGCAGCCCCCTTGCCCGTATGACGGTCACTTCCTGTCCAGGAACACAGCAGACCAGGCCAGGGTTGGGTGGGCGGGGCCAGGGCGGGGTGGGTGGGGCCAGGGTGGGGTGGGCGGGGCCTGCACCCGCAGCCTTGCTCTTCCCAGCTGCCTCCTGCTTCCTGGAGAAACCCCCGTGGAGACGGGGCAGGAACAGCGTGGGGCACTGCTGGGGCGCTGCGGGCGTGCTGGGTGGGGCCCCCAGGATCGGGGGGGGCTGGGGGGACTCTGCCTGCGGGTCCCCTCCCTCTGTCCGCCTGGCCCAGCGCCCTCGGTGGCCCTGGGAGTCCGCTCGGCTCCCCCCCCCTCCATGCCCCCACCCCGATGCCTCACCCACCGAGAGTTTTCCAGAAGCAGGCTCGGGGTCGTGGGAAGGCAGGAAGTCCCCTGGCTGTCACAACACCTCAGAGAGCAGGGCGGGGGCCCCACCAGTTCTAAATGTCAGGTCCTTTGGGGAAGGCCCTCCACCCCTGCAGGCAGCCCCTCGGAGGCGCCCCTCCCTCGTGGTGGCCCGGCCGCGGCCCGAGCGGTCACCCTTGGGGCCTGGCCTTCCCTGGCTGCAGACCCTGTGCTGACCAGGGCTTTCTACGGGAGGAGCACGGGGCATGCTGACTGCACTGCCCATCCCCCGAGGCCAGGCACCATCCCGTTTGTCAGCCCCGATCTCCTGGAGACCCAGAGAGACTTGTGGGGTGCGGGCTGGGTGGGGAGGGTGACAGGCAGCTGGGCTGGGAGGGCGCCCTCCACACCCTTTGCGGAGACCTGCCCTTTTGACCCTCAGCCTGTGTGCCCCGGGCATGCCGCTGCCCCAGTCCGTTCCCGGCTGGTCAGACGAGATGCTCACCTCCCCCGTTTCCCTCAGCAGGTCACCAAAGCCCACGAGCCGCCCCGGGAGGACACGGCTCCCCCGAAGCCAGCCCCCCCACTCCCACAGCACCTGCAGCCGGAGGGCAGCTCCGCCCCGCCGTCCGGCAGCCCTCGAGGCAAGAGCAGGAGCCCCGTGCCTGCCGCGGAGAAGGATGGTGAGCGTGGCTGGCGGCCGAGGGGGCGCGGGGAGAGGGTGAGGGGTCATGGGGAGAGAGGGTGAGGGGCCGCGTGTGTCTGGAGCCGCTCCCCAAACCCCCAGCCTGTAGTGGCGGAGCCGGCCGAGCAGACGTGTGAGGGGAATGGTGGGGGGATGGTGGGGACCGCGGCGGCGGGCGAAGCCGTGTTTCTCTGAGGTGGACACTCACTGCCCTGTCCTCAGCCAGGGCCACCGTGGAGCAGTGCGGACCTGGGACTTTTCTCCCAGTGAAGCTAGAAATCTATTTTTTTTTTAACATATGAAATCTTCTAGCTTCCTCACATTGGCAGTTTTCAAATGCTTAAAAGCGTGTACACGCACAAAAGCACACACCTGTGCCACAGCCGGGGTCCCTGCGGCTTCCGGAACCAGCCGTGAGGCCCCGCCCCCGGCTGGCGGCAGCTCTGCCCCTGCGGCTCTCAGCCTGACCTCGTTCCAGGCCGAGGTCGCCGGGTTCACTGGGGAGCTAGCTGTAGGGTGATCGATCCCCCGAGCAGCTGTGACCCTGCAGCCGGCTGGGGCGGGCTTTATCGTCACCCCGTGAGGCTCAAGGCCAGCAGACAGGCGGGGAGTGTTTCTTGTTCTCTGCGTTGCCCGTCCCTGCCCTGCTCCCCGCGGAACCCAAGAAGTTTCAGGCCTGTGTCCCCAAAGGGGCACCCTTTCCAGACTGGCACAGCACTTAGAGGTTGCTGTTGGTGTGTCACAGGCTCTTGTGGCTGCTCCAGGGGTCTGACGGGAGAGGGACCCCAGGCCGCCCTCCCTGACCCGCACAGCCCAGGAACGGGCTCAGGGGGTCAGTGCCACCTGCACCCCCACCCACCTTGGTCCAGCATCCGTCCTTCTCTAGAAAGCCAGGCTGGTCCTCGGCCACGGGCCTCCTTGAGGGTGGTGGTGCTGTGTGTCCTGGAGGAGGGTGGCTGCATGCCTCGCAACGTGGCACAGGCCTGCCAGCCTCCGCCGTCCAATCCTCCCGCCCCGCCTGCCCCGCACGGCTTCTGCTGCGGGGCGTCTCAGACACCCCCCACACGGGCAGGCATGCGTCCCGGCTGGCCCCCGGGCCGGCTTGTGGCCACTGAGCTGGACAGTAGTGGACGCCTGCGCCTGCCCGTCAGCGCTGGGCCGCGGGGATGCGGCAGTGAGCAGGTAGCGCCCTCGCTGCAGGGAGCTGCTGTGTGTGTGTGAGTGGGGCGAGCACCACGCCGGGGCCCGTGAGCGGGAGCAGGATCGCGTCCGAGTTGCTCACGCGGCAAGAGCGAGAACGTGGGGAGAGTGACGGGGGGCTCGGGGAAGGGGCCTCCGTTGCAGGAAGACCTGGGCACAGCGCGTGCAGACCCCGGGGCTGCGGACGAGCTTGTTGTGTCTGGGGAGCTGCTGGCGGGTGGTGTGGCTGAGAGGGAAAGAGGGGGTCAGGGGGTGTGGGGCCTCGCGGGCCCCGGGGCCTGTGGTGCTTTTGTCTCGTGTGCAGCAAAGCCGTTGTTGCAAAGGGGGTTTTAAGTGCGTGCACATGCACGTGTGTTGGGGGGAATCCCAGTCACCTTTTGGGGAGATCTCTTTGGCTATTGTCGAGGCAGATGGAGAGGGCCACCGTGCTGTCCCTGGCCACTGCTGGTGGCAGCCTGGACCGCACGGGTGACTGTGGAGGGGAGGAGGATGGAGCTCGATTCAGAGGGCAAGGGTCCGCCAAGGGACACGAGGACGGGGACGAGGCAGGGTGTCTGCCTTTGCCCGGGACCCGTGCTGGGACCGGGTTGGGATTGGTGTCGCTGCGTGAGGGTGCAGTGAGGCCACGGGGTCTGGCTCAGGAAGGGTGTTCCTGGTGTGGGCCAGCAGCCCAGGGCAGGTAGCTACACGGTGATGATGTCAGGAGCCCAAGCAGCTGTGGCCGATGTCATATCTGCCCAGGGCCAAGCAGGGCTGGCTGGGACCGGTCGCAGCCCGTGTCCGGGGAGTGTGTGGGGGGGGGCGTGAGCCCCCGCCCTCAGCGCCTGCACCTGGCTCGCGGCCCATCTGCACGGGGAGGCTGTCTCCGGGACTGCACCTGGCGCCGGGCGCCGCCTGTGGCCTGGGCTGTGCTCTCGGGCACACGTGTGAACGCGACGCCCGGCGCTGCCCCTCCGGCCGCCTGGCTCCTGCGTGGAGCCGCCCGGCCAGGCCGGCCCCTTGGGCTCCCCTGGGCCCGGCCGGAGGAACAGGTTGTCTCTCCAGGCCGTCGGCCGCCGGCCCAGCCTGGCCCGGCCCCAGGATTCCCTTCCAGCTCCGGGGCCCCTGCCCCCGCCCGCTGCAGCTGAAGCCCGGCCCGGCCCTGCAGGGCGGCCAGGACGCTCCCGGGTCCAGTGGCTGGGCGGCAAGGTCCCTGGTGTTTGTGGGGCTCCCTGGCCCAGGGCGGGCCCTCCTGTGGCGTCTCCATGGGGGGCTGGTTGAGCGCGGGAATCCCCACGCTGAGTCAGTGCCCGCATTTGAGACCTCTCGCCCCACCGTGGGCTGCCCACTGCCCCAGGGCACGTTCGGGGGGCTCGGTCTCGCCTAGGAGAGAAATGGGGGGTGCAGTGCACAGGCTCTGGTCCCACCGGCCGTGTCCACCACTGGCACCGCGGGGTCGATGCCGGCGCTCGCCCTCCCTAAGGGGCCTCAGAGCCCCCCTTCGTCATCGGAAGGTGGCCCAGGAGATGACACCCGCCTGCCATCTGCGTCCCAGGCCTGGCCTTCAGGTGTCACATCCCCTGCCTGCCCGACCCCTCAGCCTATTCTGTCTGGATCAGCCCTCGGGCTCGGCACCGATTCTCGAGGGGGAGGTTCAGGGCTGTGGACAGATTCAACAGTGAGGGGCCAGCAGGGGAACCCCACGAGGTCAGCCTGTGCCCCTGGGCCTTTGGCCATGTCCACTCGGTGTCCCCAGGCCTGAAACCCACTTGCTGGGGTCAGTGTGCGTGGTCAGGGCTGAGGCCACCGTCTCCCTGGCCGGCGGGCCTTCGACCGGGCGACTTCCTGTCTCCGTGCCTCGGTCCCCCCCCCCCCCCCGTAGTCTGGGATAATCATAGTCGGCTCCTCGCAGGGTGAGGAGTGGTGAGTCGGTCCTAGATAGGTGAGTGCCGCCCGAGGGAGGCTCTGGGGACCGTCCTGTCACTACTCCCTGCGGCTTAGGCTAGAGGTCGACGGGGTCACGTCCGAGCTTAGCCAAATATTTGCTGGTGACCTTCGAGAAGTCCGCTGATGGCTCTGTGCTCAGCTTCCCCTCTGTCACCCGGCGAGCCGCTCGCTCACTCGTGGCTGGCGGGGAGGCTGAGGCTGGTCCAGCTCCCGCGGCTGTGACGCCCAGCACGGTGATGGGTGTGACGGGCCGGCCCGGCATGCTGGACATCTGGACTTTCCCCGGCCACCCCCGCCCCCACCCCAGCACGTACACACCACTGCCTCTGACCACCGACGTCACTGGGAGAGGTCAGCAGGCTTTTTCGGAAAAGGGCCAGATAGTAAATATTTTAGGCTTTGCGAGCCAGACAGTCCCTGTTGCAACTGCTCGGCTCTGCCGTAGACGGTCAGGATATGATGGGTGGACGTGACCAGGCTCAGGACAAGTGGGCGTGGACTCGGGCCCCGGCCGCCGTGGTCACCCCCGCCCCCCGGCCTGGAGGGGGCCTGCGAGGTCTCAGCACTGGAGCTCAAGCTCCCGTGACCCCCGAGGGCACCCCCCCCAGCCTGCAGACTTGGGGGGCCTCCATCCTAGACGCCCCCTCCCCAATTCCTGTCGGCCAGGACCCGGTCCCTGCCCCGGCCCAGCGCCGCAGACACGTCGAGGGCTGGTCGGAGTGGGCGCGGCCTTGGCCGTGGGGCTCCTGGGGGCTGGCCGAGCGCGGCTGACCGCCCTGCCTTGTCCCCTCTGTGGGGCTCCTGGGGGCTGGCCGAGCGTGGCTGACCGCCCCGCCTCGTCCCCTCCACAGAGAAGCCCGTGTTCTTCTCGGCCTTCGCAGCCGAGGGCCAGAAGCTGCCCGCGGAGACCCCGTGCTGGACGTCGGGCCTGCCCTTCTCCATGCCCCCGCGGGAGGTGATCAAGGCCTCGCCGCACGCCCCCGACCCCTCGGCCTTCTCCTACGCCCCGCCTGGTGAGTGCCTCGCCCGCGCTCCGGCTCCTCGCCCACCGTGCGGAGCCAGCTGCCGCACAGTTATTGGGCACCAACTGTTTGCACCGGCTTGAACGGCATCCGAAGGGTCTGGGTCTGCCGGGACCCTCGGGCGGGATGGCCTGGCCAGTGACGGCACAGGAGAGAAAGGGGGTCTGTTGAGATTCGAGACCTCGGCGAGATCGTTGGTGCCCCAGGGGCCGGGGGCAGCTCTGTCCTGCTCCGGTGACTCACGGCTGGAGAATGGGCAGCTGGAGGAGAGAGCCCGGGAGGGAGGGAAGCGGGGGGAGGGGACTGGGGTCATGGATAGACTCAGGCTGAGGTCCTTTCCGGGTCCCAGGGGGCTGAGGAGGAAAGGCCGAGCCAAGTCGAGCTGACCCTGAGGGCAGGTGGGCGGGACGGGCCAGGAGAAGACGGAGGGAGGGCACGCCGGGCAGTGGGGACGGCAGGTGCCGTGGTCCAGAGGCAGGGAAGAGCAGGGGACGCTTGAGGGACCGAGGCTGGCTGCAGCGGTGAAGGCCTGGTGCCCAGCGGGCCTGGGGGACAGTGGGCGCCCGGGAGGCTCACAGCCTGGGGACGAGGCGAGCCAGGAGGCCCTCCACGGAGGCCCCTCCTGTCCCTCCACGGAGGCCCCTCCTGTCCCTCCACGGAGGCCCCTCCTGTCCCTCCACGGAGGCCCCTCCTGTCCCTCCACGGAGACCCCTCCTGTCCCTCCACGGAGACCCCTCCTGTCCCGGGGAAACGGGGAGACGCGTCAAGGGGTCCGGGCAGGGGGCCAGGGCGTCCGCACCAAGGACACAGGTGGCTCATCAGGACAGAGACGGAGGAGGGACACACGTGCACGGGCACCGCCCGGGCGGGACCGGGCAGGAGTGGGGGAGGCCGGGGGGATCTGCGGGCAGGGGCGCGGCTGCTCCGTGAGTGATGGACAGACGTGTGCCCCCCCAGGTCACCCGCTGCCCCTGGGCCTCCACGACACCGCCCGGCCCGTCCTGCCGCGCCCTCCCACCATCTCCAACCCCCCGCCCCTCATCTCCTCCAGCAAGCACCCCAGCGTCCTCGAGAGGCAGATGGGTGCCATCTCCCAGGTGAGGCGGCCCCTTCCCCCCTCAGGGGTTACGTGGGGGCACTGGGACCAGCGATGCCTGGGTGGGGGCTGGGCTCATCTCTGTTCGTGGCCGTGCTGGGGTCCGAGCAGGCCAGAGCCTGCCGCAGGCACTTGGGACCTCGAGGGGTCACTTCTTGGGACGGTCAGGAGCCTGGGCTCTGCAGCTGGACCGTGTGGCCTTGGGCAAGCTACTCAGCCTCTGTGCCTCAGTTTCCCCTCTGGGGTGGAAGGCGAGCTGGCCACACAGCAGCCGGCGTGTGCAGAGTGGCCATCTGCTTGTAGCCACATGTTCCCTGCCCCATGCAGCACAGGGTGGGGACAGGGTGTCGGCTCCGTACGCTGCCCCTGGTTGCGATGGGGTGCCATGGCTGCAGCACAGGTGAGGGCGCCCGGGCACAGGAGGGTCAGTGGCTTGTCCGCGGTCACTCTCTGGGGCAGCAGGGCCAGGACTCGAGCCCCAGGCCCCTCCGGCTGCTGTGATCTGGGGTCCACCTCCTCCTGAGCCCTCGTAAAGGGGTCGTTGGCGGCTCTGGCTGGGCCAGGGCATGTGGTAGGGGGACTCTGGGGACCCCAGTGACCCCGTGACCTCTGCCCCTGCAGGGACTGTCGGTGCAGCTCCATGTCCCGTACTCAGAGCACGCCAAGGCCCCTGTGGGCCCCATCACCATGGGGCTGCCCCTCGCTATGGACCCCAAGAAGCTGGGTAAGCACCAGGGGCCTCCCCGGGCTCGGTTCCAGCTGTCTGTGTCGGGGGGTTTGAGGGGGGCAGCTTGGCTCGTGGGACTCCGGCCTGAGCTTGGAGGGGTGGCAGCCCCTGGGTAGGAGAGGGTGTGCCACCCCCGCAAGCCCCCGTCCCGGTGGCACATGGCTCTGTCTCGCTCGTCCCCAGCACCCTTCAGTGGAGTGAAGCAGGAGCAGCTGTCCCCGCGGAGCCAGGCTGGGCCACCAGAGAGCCTGGGGGCGCCCACGGCCCAGGAGACGTCCGTGCTGAGAGGTGAGGCAGGAAACGGGGGGCCCTTTCCCCAAAGCTGCTGCGAACCCCACCCCCCCGTCAGAGTTGCCTTCCTCACCCTTCAGGGCCGGGGCGCCCCCGTGTGAGGGGCGCTCGCTGGGCGCCCGGGGTCCCATCGGGGAGGCTCGGGCGCCTGTGCAGGGACCGCACGCCCCAGCGCCGTGTCCCGTGTCTTCCAGGCACATCCCTGGGCTCCGTTGCAGGCGGGAGCATCAGCAAGGGCGTCCCGAGCACGCGGGTACCCGCCGAGAGCCCCATCACCTACCGGGGCTCCATCACCCACGTGAGTGGCCGGGGCGCAGCGGGCGGGGGGCCAGGGCGGGCTCACCAGGCAGCACCTCCAGAAGCGGCTCTGACCGCCGGCCGGGCAGAGTGGCGGGCCAGCCGCTCTGTCCCCTCTGCGCCACCGCATGGCACCTACCTGCCTCCGTGGGCGGGGTGACAGCCCATTCTGGGGTCGTCCGTCATGTCTGCTTGGTGCCCGGCAAACCCGTACCGCGGCCCGCGAGGAACAGGCCCGGTAGTGCTGGGCGGGGAGCGCCAGCGGGCGGTTCCCAACTGTCCGGGCTGAGCTCAGAGTTTGCAGAGTGAGTTGCATGCTGGGGCCGAGATGCCAGGGGCGGTCGAGGCCGTAGAGCTGGGCCAGTGGGGGCCTGTGGGGATGTCGGGGGGACAGCACGTGCATAGCCTGAGAGGTGGGGGGCACGATGCAGCCCCCTTCGGCTGCAGGAGGGAGGGCCAGGCTTAGCTAGTGACATCTCCCCCATCCAAGCGTTTGCAGAGGGGTTCTTGTGCACCCCTCCTGCATCAGGAATCGGGGTTCAGTCCTCTGAGCTCGGGGCTCCCGGTGTGTCCAGAAGCTGTCGGGCCCCCTCCTCTCCGGCCAGGGAAGCACTGAGGGCGGCTGCACACTCCGGGGTGTTAGCACCACCAGGCCTTCTCTCCTCGCCCCCCGAAACTCCAGACAAGATAAAATGCTTTCCGTTGGTAGACAGCCTGGTCCTAACTCGTCTTTCAGACGAGAAGACGGATGCTCAGATTAACCCTCAGGTCACGTAGCCAGCGGCCGGGGTCTGGTGCCCGGCGTGCAGAGAACAGGGACCCTGAACACACGTTTGCACGCACAGACACACTAACATACACAGAGACATGCTCACACGCACAGACACGCTCACGGGACACACACTCTTGCCCGTTCGTGGTGGAGCCTGAGGCCGCAGGCTGGCGTGCGGTGAGGTGCCCCTGAGCGAGTGGCCTGGATGTCACACCACAGAGGAGGCCTCGCCCTCCGTCCTTCTCTGAACCCGAAGGCGGAAGTCTCAAGCTTTCACAGGCAGCTTCGCCGAGTGCAAAGAGCAAGCAAAAGGCAGGCTGCCACTGCGGAGTCCCAGCTCTGCCACACGCTCCCTCGGGCAGGGGACGGCCCTCCCTGACTCGGTTTCCCTTTTGGCAAAAGCGTTCCTCGCAGTCAGTCACTCTCGTGGCCTCATGTGGCATTAAAGGTCAGCGTCTGAACTCCCTGCATACCCATGTGTGCCAGGTCTCCAGCGGACACAGCGATTTCTGTCACTCGGGCCCATTCAGCTGTTTTTGGCAGAGGGTGGCAGCTGCCAAAACGTGTGAGAGTCAGACTGTCTCAGCCTGGCTACCAGGTGGTGATGACATCCATGGACGGGCCACCCACATGCGCACACAGATGCAGGCCACACACACACACGCAGGCGCAGACACACGCACACAGACACAGGGCCCCCCCCACACACACACACACACAGGCACATGCAGACACAGGCCACACATATACATGTGCAGGCCACACACACACACACACACACATGTAGATGCTGGCCACGCTGGCGTGCACACACAAATGCAGACACAGGTCACACACACAGTCACAGGACACATACACACACACACACAAACCACACACAACAGGCGCAGGCCACTCACTCAGATGCACACACACATACAGACAGATGCAGGCCACATGCGCACACGCGCACATGGATGCTCCTTAGTCCAGCGGGCGCCGACAGGCAGGGACCAGTGTTGTGCAGGCTGGTGCAGGCCCAGCTCTCTGCCTCCTGGGGGCCCCCTCCCCCTGGGGAGTGACGTTCACTGGCAGTGAGAACCTCTGTGTCCCCAGGAGCTTGTCCAAGGCATTCGTCCAAAACCGAGGGGCCGCCGCCTTGCTGAGTCTCTGTCATCGGCTCGTGCCTCTGACATAGTGTGTCTTGTAAATGTCCAGCGCCTGCAGCCACTGATGTCCCCTGTGTGAGCCAGGGTCCCATGTCAACCAGGAGACAGATAACAGCTATGCTGGTGTCAGCTCCCTAGGGAGCCACCTCCTGATAGGGCGTTGCTGGCTCCCTTGCCGTGAGAGGTGGCCGCCCGCCCCCGGACTGTCACTCACATTCACGCCCATCTATCCCGCGCTGTGTGCACGCACACACAGAGTGCGTCAGGGAGATTCTGACCAGGGCGTGTGCTTGGAGGAGGCCGGGAGACCTGCCTGCACTCAGGGTGTCCTGCTTTTACCCTGGTCACTGGTCAGGACCCGGGAGGAAAGCCCAGGGCTGGCCAGCTGCCACCGTTTACCCCACGGCGGGTGCTTCTCAGCAGAGAGGTCCCCCTGGGGGGTGGTGGTGGGGGCTCGGGAGTTTCCTGGGCCACGTCTTCGAGTGGGCTCCTGGACTCATAGAGAAGAGAGCCACCTTGATTTGGGGACAGCTCGTCTGTGCTGGGCGCCTTTGAGAATCAGAGACGCCAAGGTCGTCTCCGTTGTGTGGATACACACATGGGCTGCGGCTCAGAGAAGCAGAGCAACCTGACTGAGGTCACACAGCAGCTCGCTGGCTGGGCTGCCGTGACATCCAGCAGCCCAGCCCCACACCTGTAGTCCGACCCCCACACCCCTGTTCTCGGGAGGTGCAGGTCGTTACCCCACCTGTGAATACACATGTGTGCAGTGAGGGTCTGGGGGATGCGGGTGTGTGTGTGTGTGTGTGTGTGTGTGCACGCGCGCTGGGCCGTGCCCACATCGTCTCTGGCAGGCATGGGGGTCCCCGGCTAACACCCCCCACCCCGCCCCAGGGCACTCCGGCTGACGTCCTGTACAAGGGCACCATCACCCGGATCATCGGCGAGGACAGCCCGGGCCGCCTGGACCGCGGCCGGGAGGACGGCCTGCCCAAGGCGCACGTTATCTACGAGGGCAAGAAGGGCCACGTGCTGTCCTACGAGGGTGAGCCCTGTCGCTGGCGGCTGCACGGAGCCGGCGGGCGGGAGGGGGCTCCCCTTCCCGCCGTTCACGGGCTTCTGCTGCCCGGGGGGAGACTCTCCCGGTGAGGGAACCCATGGGACCAGGGCGGAAAGCTGGTCACCAGCTGGTCACGTGTACTTCCTGGGAGCAAGCGCGTGCCGGGGGGCGGGGGGCTCAGCGTCTGAATTCCTCCCCCTCAGGATACCCCATGAGATGCGGGCCGGTTGTCACCCTGTTAATTCTGAGTGACGGTGGTCTGCTCTGCCCAGGGTGGCTCAGGCACCCAACCCCAGGCCTCGGTGTCCCAGAGCTGGCCCAGGGAGGGGGGGTCCAGAGGAGCGTGACTGAGGCCAAAGGGTGGCCAGATGTCTTTGGAAAGCCAGGCTGGGGGGCCCGAGTGGCTGGCCCGGGGGCAGCTGGGGCACAGTGACGTCCATGCTGCATCCATGTGGCTGCCCTTCTGAGTGTTTGGGCCATTGTGGTAGCTTCACAGGCAGGGCTGGGGTGACACCGGGAAGCATGTCAGAGAGGTGGTGATCCCCCCGTCACTATAGGTATGCCCCGGGCTGCACGATGTAGGAGCAGACTTGCAGCCAGCCTTGCGGGAAGCAGGGTGGGGAAACGCAGGCCCCAGAGCAGGAGCCGGGGCCTCCAGCCCAGCACTGCGGCCACCTGTGCAAATTCACACCTTGCGGGAGACCCGCCCAGCCCTGTGCCCCTCACCCCTCCTCCCTTCCTGGTCTGGCGTTCACAGCCGAGGAGCCCTGCACGGAAGGGGTTAAGGGAGGACAGGGCTGGGCGTGAATTTCCCGGCAGCCTTGGGCACCCAGGGGTGTGGAGATAAAAGCCGGTAATGGGCGCCCCTCTCTCCGCAGCTGGCAGCTGCGGGGCCCTAAATTGCTTCTCCTCTGGCGGGTGGGTGGCGCCTTTCCCTCTCCATCTGCCTCCCGCCTGCGCCTGCTGTGCCCCACCCCCTCCCCCACCCCCAGTCCTGGGACGTGGGGGCGTCACCATGTGTCGCAGGCACAGGCCCCTCTGTGCTGCCAGGCGGTGGAGAGAGCTGGGGACAGGCCATCAGCCTCGGGGCCCGGCCGCATGTGGGCGGCGGGTCCGGGGAAGGCCTGATGGAGGGCCCGGCGGGCCCGGTGCTGTGGACCGTCCACTCGGGCTCCGGACCAGTTCCTGAGCCTCTGTGTTTCCGTTTGTCATCTGCAAACTGGGTTCAAGTCAGGGCTTTTGATTTCTCACGTGCTTCCTGGGGCCAAGGGGCTGACGAGGGAGGGCGGCAGGCGGGTGTCTGGCCGTAGGGACTGGGGGAGACTTGTGTCTCCAGGGGCACCGGCCTCTGTGCTCACCCGCCCCTGATGGTCAGTCACCCCGTTCGAATGTGAGTCCACTGGCTAGAGTTCTGATCGCTCCATTTTCATCCGAAAACTCCCAGTGCTTAAACATCAGTAATTAACTCTGGACAAAAACTAGAGTTGTGACAGCAGAATGTCCGCTGGCCACCTGCCGGCTCCCAGGGGTTCCCCGGCCTGGGGGGCAAAGCCGAGCCCCGCCCTTCCCCCAGACTCACACTCCCCCGGGGACTTGTAGTGCACATGCGTATTTGTGCTCGTGAAGACGGACAGGTGTGCGTGTGCACGCACGCGTGACGCAGGTGGTCACGCATACCCTGTGTGTTCGTGTGGCTCTGCTCACGTGTGCGTGCCCATGTTCGTGTCACGTGCTGGCACCTGTGTGTGGACGTGTTCATGCACAGACACGTGGCTGTGTGTGGTCAAAGGCACACACCCACTTACTGACCGAACAGCCTGGCAGGTCGGGCTTGGGGTGCCTCTCCCATCTGTGTGCTCCCTGCTACAGAAGGTCTGCGGGGTCGGTTAGTGGGGCCCTGTGCTCGGGCCCTGAGCTGGACTGCAGGTTCCCTCGGGGGGGCTCGGCCGGCCGGCTGTCAGCTCCGCGATCGGCGGGGCCTCGTGGCGGGCCTGCGTGTGTACGAGCCGCGCCGTCCACCCGGCCCCTCACCGTGAGCTCGGTCTGCGTTCCAGGTGGCATGTCTGTGTCCCAGTGCTCCAAGGAGGACGGCAGGAGCAGCTCAGGCCCCTCCCATGAGCCGGCCGCCCCCAAACGCACCTACGACATGATGGAGGGCCGGGTCAGCAGGGCCATCGCCTCGGCCAGCATCGAGGGTGAGGGTGGCGTCCTGCCCCGAACAGAGGGGGGTGTTGGGGTGGCCAGCCCTACTGCACGCACAGGGAAACCGAGGCTGGGTGTTTCTGAGCCTCTCTCTGGGGGATGAGTCGCTCGCCGGCTGGGACCTGTGCCGCCACCCCTGTCATCGTGGAGGGACCTGCTGCGGAGGGGAGGGGCTGGCTAGACCCTGGTCCCTGTCGCTGCCCCCAGGGCTGGCTCGGGGACGCACGTAATGACGCTCTTGCCGTCTTCCTCCCAGGCCTCATGGGCCGCGCCATGCCGCCCGAGCGCCACAGCCCCCACCATCTCAAAGAGCAGCACCATCTCCGCGGCTCCATCACCCAAGGTACCAGTACCCCCCACCCCCGGCTGCCCTCGGGCGGCTTCGCGTCCCCGGGGTTCCCCTCGGCGCGGGGTGTGGGGGGAGGCGGGAACCGGGCGTGAGCACGGGGCGTGCAGCACACGCGTGCGTGGCGGGTTCACACGCAGGTTGCGGTGGGGAGGGAGCACCCGGGCGTCTCGTGCTGGTCTGGAAATGAAGAGAGAAAAGAGAACACCGGTCGCCCCTGCTCTGTGGGCGCCGTCCCTAGAGCACCTACTGTGTGCTGGGCACTACCCCAAGTGCCGCCGGTGTGCGATCTCACGGGACGTTTTTGGAGACGGGGGTTCAGGTGGGGAGAGGAGAAAGCGTCAGATAACTCGCCCGGGTTCCCCTTGGGTGGTTCGTGGCGAGCCGGCCACCGCGCCCCGATGTGTCATGTGTCAGCTCATCGCCTGGACGGGGCGTTCCCATGAGTGTCCCCGCTTTGCGCATGAAGACGCCGGGCCCCGGCGAGGTCAGGCCGCGTGCGCGGGGCGTAGGGGCCCCGGGTTCGTGGGCGAGGCGGGGTGCCGGCGTGAGGTCAGCGCCCCGCCCTCCCTCGCAGGGATCCCCCGCTCCTACGTGGAGGCCCAGGAGGACTACCTGCGGCGGGAGGCCAAGCTGCTGAAGCGCGAGGGCACGCCGCCGCCCCCCCCGCCCCCGCGGGACCTGGCCGAGGCCTACAAGGCCCGGCCCCTGGAGGCGCTGGGGCCCCTGAAGCTGAAGCCGGCGCACGAGGGCCTGGTGGCCACGGTGAAGGAGGCCGGCCGCTCCATCCACGAGATCCCGCGCGAGGAGCTGCGGCGCTCGCCCGAGCCGCCCCTGGCCCCCCGGGCCCTCAAGGAGGGCTCCATCACGCAGGTACCGGCAGGCTCCGGGCCGCGGGCTGGGCGCGGGCTGGGGGCTGGGGGCTGGGGGCTGCGGGAACCGCCCTGGCCCCCTACGGGGAGCCGGGCCTGAGGCCACACATGACTGTCCGGGACCCCGGGCGTGCCCAGGCCCCATGCGAGGGGCTTGCATCCGTGACCTCGGTCGGTGGTCGGCAGCCCTGGGGAGGGGGGTCACACTCAGAGGTCCAGCAGCGCCCATGCTGAACGTGGCAGTGATGGCTGCCCCCCCACGGCGTCCTCGCTGAGGGCCAGGTGCTGCCGGAGCGCGGGGCGCCGTGACCCGTTGGCTGCCGTGTCCACGCCCTGAGGCAGCTCTCTCACTGTCCTCGTTCACATGGCTTGTCCAGGGTCACAGAGCAAGTACTTGGCAGTTGCGACTCTCAAATCCAGATGTCCCCGAGTCTGCAGCGTCTTTGCTTTGTGCCATCCACCCCCCGCAAGGCCCTGGCCCCGTGTGAGGGGCTGGCCAGCAGGAACCACGCAGGGCCACGGTCCCCTCCCGTGGTCAGAAGTGGCCTGATGTGCTGAGGGCGGTTGGAGCCCCTCGGGGGACCCCAGGAGTGGTGGCGCGCTCCCTGAGGACCAGGGCTGCAGTGTGGCACTCGTGGAGCCATCAGCAGGCGTCCATCGTGGGTCCAAGAGAGACGCCGGTCTGATTCTAGAATATTCTTTTTAAAATTAGGGCGTTTATCCTTCTTGTGGAAGAGATTAGAACATTCTTGAGTAAACACGGAGCCCTGTTATTTGCAGAGACACAGGGCCCAGCCCCATCCAGGTTTCCCAGCCTGTCCAAACAGGGCGGGGTCTTCTCCCAGGTGGCGGGGCAGGGCCCGTGACCCCTGTTTCTTCAGCTGCCCTTCCTGGCCAGAGAGCAAACATGACCTTCAGCCCTGACCTCTGAGCCTTAATCCTCAGGGGGGCAAACCCGGATTTTGCTGCAGAATCTCAGGGCTGGGCGGCGGTGTGAGGAGGGGCCCAGGCCGGCCGGGGTGGGGGCAAGATTTATAGCTCATGTGGGGGAGTTGATCCCCTTTCCAGCAGACCCCCGGGGTCCAGCCAAGGGCCCCCCATTTGCTCCAGGAAGGCCTGACCTCTGAACTCCGCCCCCTTTTGTGGCTCCCCCAGAGGCCGGGGCAGAGTGGGCGGGGCCCGGGCAGAGTGGGCGGGGCCCGGGCAGAGTGGGCGGGGCCCGGGCAGAGTGGGCGGGGCCTGATGGATGCGCTCACCTTAGGCTCCGCCCCCCAAGGCCTGGCCCCGGGGTGCTCCCGTTTCCCAGCTCAGCAAGTGAAGCTCAGAGAGATGCACCTGCCGCTCACACCCACACCCCCGTCTCCCCCAGGGCACCCCGCTCAAGTACGACACCGGCTCGTCCTCCGCCGGCTCCAAGAAGCACGACGTGCGCTCCATCATCGGCAGCCCCGGCCGCACGTTCCCGCCCGTGCACCCGCTGGACGTGATGGCCGACGCGCGGGCGCTGGACCGCGCCTGCTACGAGGAGAGCCTGAAGGGCCGGCCCGGCGCGGTGGGCAGCGCGGGGGGCTCCATCACGCGGGGCGCCCCGGCCATCGTGCCGGACCTGGGCAAGCCGCGCCAGAGCCCCCTGACCTACGAGGACCACGGCGCGCCCTTCGCCGGCCACCTTCCGCGGGGCTCGCCGGTGACCACGCGGGAGCCCACGCCGCGCCTGCAGGAGGGTGCGTGGGCGTGGGGTGGGCGCGGACTTGGGGTGGGCGTGGACTTGGGGGTGGGCGGGCTATGGCTTCAGGAAACTGCCCTAGTTTGGAACCAGGAAACACACCCTTGGGGTCACCGTCCAGATGTTACTGGGAACCCTCCCCGCCCACCCCCACCATGATCACCCCCCTGGTTTCTGAGGTCCCGTTTTGTCCAGCTGTAATGTGCCCCTCAAATGGCAGCCAGACACTTTTTTTTTTTAAATTTTTGAAAAATTTACATCAAATTATGCCAGCCCCCTGCTCACATCTTTCCGGTGACGTCTCACTGCTCTCGGAAAATCCGCCTTTCCTGCCGTGGCCTTGGGGTGGGGCCTGCAGGATTGGGCCCTGCCTGCCTCGCCAGCTGCCAGAATCCCTTTCTCCCAGGCTCTGCCAGACCCGGCTGCCTCCTCCCTGTTCCCCTGCCACACCCATCCCTCCCCCCACCCCGAGGGCCTTTGCACATGCTGTTCCCTCTGCCTGAACCGTCCCCCACCTCCCAGATCTCTGCCCGAGACTGGCTTAGTGTCATCCTTCCCGTCTCAGTCCAAATGTCACATCCCCAGGGAGGCTTCTCGCGGCCAAACCCCCCCTCCCCGAGCTGGCCGCATTCGTTCACGTTTGAAGTTGTTCAGAGCGTTCATCACTCTGCAGCCTTCCTTCATCGTCCGTCTCCCGCACGAAACGTCAGCTCCTTCGGGGCCAGGAGTTTTGTGTATTCGCTGGTGTAGCCCCGGCTCCCCAAATGCCGCTTGGCGAGTTAGTGGAGGTTCCAGAGATGTGTTTTGATCGATCGATCAATTGATTGGGTTATTGAATGAATGAATGAATGAATGAGACAGGGAACAAATGAAAGGGAGAATGAGGAATATTTTGGGGAACTAAAAAGCAAATGAGTAAATGATTTTCAAATGGGTGGGTGGATGAAGAGGCCTGGGCTTGGGGTCCCAGAGGCCCTTGCTCCCCTGTGGCTCCCCGTAAGTACGGCAGCGTCTGGGGCTGGGCTGGGGCTGGGGCCGGCGCGCGGTGGCACGGAGGTCCGACGCCGCCCCCACGCCACCGTCCACAGGCAGCCTCTCGTCCGGCAAGGCGTCCCAGGACCGGAAGCTGACGTCGACACCCCGCGAGATCGCCAAGTCCCCGCACGGGGCCGTGCCGGAGCACCACACCCACCCCATCGCGTCCTACGAGCACCTGCTCCGCGGCGTGGACCTGTACCGCGGACACATCCCGCTGGCCTTCGACCCCACCTCCATCCCCCGCGGGATCCCCCTGGACGCAGGTGACTGTCCCGGAGCTCGGGGCCCCCTCGGCGTCCTCCCGGGGTCCCCTGAGGCATCGCCCCGGGCTCCGTGCGTTGGGGAAGCTGAGGCCTAGGGTGGGGACACCCAGCAACGGTGTCACGAGACGGCGCAGACCAGCATTTCTCTGAGGGGTCCGAGGCATCTTTCGTGCGCTGTCTTTTCCTGAGGGGCTTCTCGGGGCCTTTCAAAGTGCAAACGTGTCCACGGAGGGCTCGAGTGTGGGAGTCCCCACACGTGAGAGACGTGTCCCTTAGCTGTCTCAGTGACGCATGAGCCGGACGCCCCGTGTGTGGGAGGGCTTCGGGCCGGAGGTCATCATCCCCCATGAGAGGCCCCTCAAGGGTTTTAGGGAGCAAGTGTCCATTTCTGCGCCCTCGTTCTGTCTCCTGGGGGCGTTCTGGGGAGAAGCGGTTAGGACGTGGGGGTGAGGACGTGAAGGCGGATGGGGGGGGACATCCTCCGGCCTGACCTCGCCCCCCCTCTCCCGGCAGCCGCCGCCTATTACCTGCCCCGGCACCTGGCCCCCAGCCCCACCTACCCGCACCTGTACCCGCCGTACCTGATCCGCGGCTACCCGGACACAGCGGCCTTGGAGAACCGCCAGACAATCATCAACGACTACATCACCTCGCAGCAGATGCACCACAACGCGGCCAGCGCCATGGCGCAGCGCGCCGACATGCTGCGCGGCCTGTCGCCCCGCGAGTCCTCGCTGGCGCTCAACTATGCTGCGGGCCCTCGAGGTGGGCGGCCGGGGTGCGGCGGGCGGCGGGTGGGTGGGCAGAGCACCCGTGCGTGCACGTGCAGCTGTGCCGAGGTGGTTAGGCTGTGGGCGCATCGGGGGTCAAGGGGTCAGGTGTGGCCTCACACACCTGGCTGGTGGTGGCTGCGGGCACGAGGTTGCGCCTGATGGCCGTGCGCATCCTGGCTGCACGCACGGGGCGCACGCGTGCAGTGTGTGCTCCCGGTACGCGCAGTCCTCGGAGCTGATAAAAAGAGACCGCAGCACGAGGCCGTTGGGGTCTCTGGTTCCCTGGGCCTGCCAGCAGCCTGTGGGTGCTGAGCACGTGCGTGTCAGACTCTTATGGGTACGCTCCTGGAGCAGCCTCCCGGAGTGCCCAGGTGCTGCTCAGGGTCCCGCTGGAAAGCTGGTCACACTGGCCGTTTCAGGGGTGGGGGCTGAGCTGAGGCCAGCCCTGCAGGGGTACCCACCTTCGGCTCTCACTTCTCGGGACGGGGAGCACGGAGGAGGGGCTGGGAGAGCCCGGCATTCTGAAGTGGGTCCCGAGGAGGAGGAGGACCTCCGTGAGGGCGCTGGACCCCACCCACGCGGCCGATGTCCAGCCAGCAGCAGCCTGAGGCCACAGCTCCGCCCCACCTCCCCCCCCCACCCCCCGCAGGCATCATCGACCTGTCCCAAGTGCCACACCTGCCCGTGCTGGTGCCCCCGACACCCGGCACGCCCGCCGCCGCCGCCATGGACCGCCTGGCCTACCTCCCCACCGCACCCCAGCACTTCAGTGGCCGGCTCAGCAGCTCCCCGCTGTCCCCAGGTAGCACCTTCACCCCGCCTGGGTCAGGGCCCCCCCGGCCGTTCTCCGAGGGGCTGGCCGGGAGCCCGTGGGCAGAGAAATGCCTCCCCCTCTCCGTTCCGCCCCGGAGGTCAAGTCCGGGCCCTTCCTGGGCCCTGGGGCTGAGTCGCAGGCCTCCTGTCTCCCAGGGGGCCCCACCCACCTGAGCAAGCCGACCGCCTCGTCCTCGTCCGAGAGGGACCGCGAGCGGGAGAAGTCCACCCTCTCGTCCACCGCGACGGTGGAGCACGCGCCCATCTGGAGACCCGGTAGGGCGCCAGAGACCCCGCCCCGGGCCCCCCCCCCCGAGGCCCACGCTCTCTGACGGCACAGCCTGTCCCCCCCCTGCTGCCACCCCCAGGTACGGAGCAGAGCAGCGGCAGCGGCGGCGGGGGTGGGGGCGGCAGCAGCGGCGGCCGCCCCGCCTCGCACGCCCACGCCCACCAGCACTCGCCCATCTCGCCCCGGACTCAGGATGCCATGCAGCAGAGGCCCAGCGTGCTGCACAACACCAGCACGAAGGGCGGCGTCACCTCCGTGGAGCCCGGCGCGGCCACCGTCCTGAGGTGGGCCGGGGGCGGCGGGCCTGGGGGCGAGGGGCCGGGGGGCAGCGGGGCAGTGGGGCAGCGGGGAGGTCCATGGGCTCGGCCGGACGCGTGGGTGGGAAGCAGACGGAGGCGGTGAAGATGGGTGGGGAGAGGGCAGATGCATTCTGGGAGGGAGGGAGAGAGGGAGGAGGGAACAGGGTGCGGGGTGGGTGGGCGTGGCCAGGCAGGTCGGCTGTCTGGTTTAGAGGCAGAGTCTGTAGAGAGAAGAGACCCCTGGTCACCCCTAGAATTCATCAGGGAGATGTGTTTCTCTTGCCTAGAAGGTCCCTTCAGGTGGGAGAGGCCCCCGCCCCAGAGGGCGCCCCCTCTCAGAATGGGCCCCCACGGAGTGTGGGCGGAGCTGCTGCTTTCCAAATGAAGTCTCCTTCCTTTCCCCCGGCTGGCTGCTCTTAATCCCCCCACCCCCCGATTCTCGTGATGGACGGTGGCAATGCCGCTTCTCGGGAGCATTGTCCCCGTGGACGCGGGGGCCTGGCAGCCACAGGAAGCAGCAGCACCCGGCTGCTCAGAGCGGGGTTACGGGGCGGACGGCCGTGCACAGAAGCCCGTCGTGTGTCCCCGCCTGCAGCAGCCGTTGGGAGCTGCTGCGGGCAAACCAGGCCCTTCCCGCTGGCAGCTGGAGCGTCAGGAGCGAGGGCTAGCGAGGGACGAGGGATGAGGGACGGGGCCTTCGTCATGGCAACGCGGGGCGGGCAGAGGCCACGTGGGGTGCAGCCGGGCCAGCATGAGTCCAGGCCTCAGTGTCCTCGTCCGCAGAGCGGAGATGGTTCCGTTGACCTCATGAAATCAGAGTGCTCGTCTGTGCTCCCCTCTTCCTGCTGGGCACACTCGGGGGGTGGGGACACGGTGATCCGTGGTTGCTGCAAGCCTGCCTCCAGGGGCCGGCGGTCTGGGCCCAGGCAGCACTCCGGGCCGTGTGCCCGGCCGTCTTCACGTGGCTCGTGGGTTTGCTCACACGTCCTGAGCCCGCCCCCGTCGTAGGCCAGCTCCTCAGAGAGACCCCCGGCCTTGCCCCGCTCTGATGGGGGGTGACGGTCTGTCTCCTCAAGTGTTTCTGCCTGTTCCACTCATGGCCCCTTCCCCCGTGTTTAGAAGAGTGCCTGACACGTAGTAGGTGCTCAGCTAGAAGGTTAGGGGTGATGGAATGCGTGCACGGGGTAGGTGAGGCCGGGGGCAGGAGGGGGGTTGATTTGGGAGCCGTGGGGCTCGTGGCAGCCATTCCAGGACGGCGGGGGCCGCGCCGGGGCCTCACGGGTCCCCCGCGGTGGCTCTCAAAGCCACCTGACCCGCCCTGTCCTCCCCAGGTCCACCTCCACCTCCTCACCTGTCCGCCCGGCTGCCACCTTCCCTTCCGCCACCCACTGCCCGCTGGGCGGCGCCCTCGACGGCGTCTACCCCACCCTCATGGAGCCCGTCCTGCTGTCCAAGGAAGCCCAGAGGGTCCCCCGGCCGGAGCGGCCCCGAGGGGACACCACCGGCCACGCCTTCCTCGCCAAGCCCCAGGCCCGCACGGGGCTGGAGCCCGCCTCCTCCCCCGGCAAGGGCCCCGAGCCCCGGGCCCTGGCGCCCCCCGGCTCCGGCCACGCGGCCATCACCCGCACCCCAGCGAAGAGCCTGGCGCCGCACCACGCCAGCCCGGACCTCCCGGGCCCTCCCGCCTCGGCCGCGGACCTGCAGCGGGAAAAGACTCAAAGTAAAGCCTTTTCCGTCCAGGAGCTGGAGCTGCGCGCTCTGGGTAAGACCCTCCTGACAGCGGACACCTTCATAGACGCGGTAATCACGCGTCACATTGCCCACGATAGAGGGCCGCGAGAAGGAGGTTCGCTGGCCAACGACTCCCCTCGCGATGGTAAGACTCCGGCTCCCGCCGCCCGCCGCCCGCCCGCCCCCGTCTTGTGGCCTAAAGATAGTTCCAGATCTCTGCTTTTTTTTTTAAGTTTCTCCCTGCATTTTTCGTTGGTTCTGGCGTCTGGTTTTTCGAGCTCGCGTCCGTCGGTTGCACACTCTGACGGCCCCTCGGGCCCACCCCACCCCCCACCCCGCCCCCGTCTCCCCGACGGGGTGGGGTCCCCTCATCGTCCGCGCTTCGTTCCGTCACGAGTGTTTTTGGCTATTTTTTTGTGGGTTTTTTTTTTTGGATTTTCGCTTTTTCCCCTTTGATGAATGGATCTGTGGTTTTGACGTCCGCTGTGCCTGCCGTCTCCCCACTTTGCGCCTTCGTCTGGGGAGCAGGGCGTGGGCCGCAGGGGGGCTCAGGCCGAGGCCTCTGCCCGCTGCTGGGTGCGGATGAGTTTGCTTTGGACGACACCCACTGAGCGGGGAGGGGAGGGGAGGGGAGCACCCCACTTTCCAAGAGGAGCAGGGAACCTGACCTGTGCATCCCGCCTGGGTTGTGAGGGACACTTGGGGGTCCCCCCGACCCACCGCCCAGCATCCCTTGGGAAAAGAGAAATCTTCCATGCCCTGCCCCCTACCTCCGGCCCCCGCTCGGGGCCCCCCGTTTGCTGGACTAGGGGCTTCAGGGGTCGCCGGGACCTGAGTGTCACCCCCTGCCACACCCCCACTGACCCCCTTCCCTCCGGCCTGTCACCGCTGCCCCACACCCCCTCTCCACCCCTGCCCCCCGCCCCGGCCCCCACCGTCTGGAGCCGTGTCTGGCCCTTACCCATCTGCGTTTCTCTCCCGTTCTCTCCCCCCAGGTCCGTCTCCGTGGCACTCGGCCTGTCTTCCTGTGTGTCCCAGTCTCGTTTTTCTCTCCGTCTGTCTGTCTCTCTCTCTCTCTGTCATTCTTTCTCCCCCCGACGTCCCCTCTCTCCTTGCTTAGGGCACCCTGCCCCTGGCCAGCCGGCAGCCCGGGCTTCAGCTCACCCTCTCTCTTCATCCGCCCAAGCCCCCTGCTGCGGCCCGGGGGGCCCAGCCAGCGTGGAGGGGAGGGGAGGGGAGGGAGGGCGGGCCGGGCAGGGACAGCCTGGCTGCAAGTCCTGGTCGGGCCTGACCTGGGCCTTGCCCTGCTGCAGGTTACCACGGCGGCAGCTACAGCCCCGATGGGGTGGAGCCCGTCAGCCCTGTGGGCTCACCCAGCCTGACCCATGACAAGGGGCTCCCCAAGCACCTCGAGGAGCTTGACAAGAGCCACCTGGAGGGGGACGTGCGGCACAAGCAGTCAGGTAGGGCCTGCCCGCCCCCCCCCCCGCCACCCCTGTGCCACACACAGCCAGCCCCGCGGGGTGGGGACAGGCCCTGTCACCCCAGCACGCAGCCGGGGAGGCCGGGGCGCCCAGAGGCGGCGGGGGGCGGGGGGACCGGGTCCCCCGGCTGGCATGCGTTTGCGGGCGCGCCCCGCCCCCACCCCCGTCCCCGCCCCTGACCGTCCCCTCTGTGCCCGCAGGCCCCGGGAAGCTCGGCGGGGAGGCCGTGCACCTGGCACACCTGCGGCCGCTGCCCGAGAGCCAGCCGGCGGCCAGCCCACTGCACCAGGCCGCCCCGGGGCTCAAAGCCCACCAGCGGGTGGTCACTCTGGCCCAGCACATCAGCGTAACTACCCCTTCTCTGCCCCTTCCTCCCCACCTTGGCGCCTGGGGCGGGGGCAGGGGTGAAAGGGGGGTCACGCCGCCCCTCGGTCTGGTGGGTAAACGGGGTCTGGTGGTGAGGCCCGGGCGCGGGGGGCGGGCGGGGGCGGGGCGGGGTGGGGAGTAGCGTCAGGGGTCCCAGAGTCTCCGTAGCCGCCCCTCGTCCAGCTGGTGGACCCCCGGTGCGAGCCCGTCACCCACGTCCCGCCCACGGTGGCCCGTGGGCCCCAACCCGTTCGGGACCCCCCGGGGGGCAGGCCGGGGCCCCCGGCACCGAGCGGGGCTCTGCCCTCCGTGTCCAGCCCAACCCCCTCGGCAAGGCCCGGCGGCGGGCGGCGGCCCCTGACCCCCGCCTCTGGCCTGCAGGAGGTGATCACACAGGACTACACGCGGCACCACCCGCAGCAGCTGGGCACGCCCCTCCCCGCCCCCCTCTACTCCTTCCCCGGAGCCAGCTGCCCCGTCCTGGACCTCCGCCGCCCGCCCGGCGACCTCTACCTCCCCCCGCCGGACCACGGGGCCCCGGCCCGGGGCTCCCCCCACAGCGAGGGCGGCAAGAGGTGAGCCCCAGGGGTGGGGACCTCGCGCGGGTGTGTGACCGTGAACAGACGAGGGACCGCGGCCGGAGGCTGGGGGTGTTCACCCCAGGTCACAGCTGGTAGGCAGCAGCTGGCATGTTCATTCCGGGGGGCCCAGGCGCCCAGCCAGACGCCTGGCACATGTGTGGGGGGGGGGACTCAGCAAGGCACGGGGCGTGTGGGCCGCCCTGGCACCCCGCACGGGTGGAGGGACAGAGGCACAAGAAGCCAGTCGCTGCACTGCCCCTAGGGACGCAGGTGCACACACGCTCACGCCCTGGGCGGCCGTGGTCCTCGGGGTCAGCGAGGAGCGGGGAGGCCCCCAGCTCTAGGGACGGGAGCCGTTCCGGTAGGGGACACCACCCGAGGGGGACGCAGGTGGGAAGACAGCTGTCTGTCTTTGGGGGAACGGCGGGGTGCCTGGCAAGGGGGCGCAGCCGGGGTCAACAAACCCCGCCCATGGGCCAGGCCCCGCCCACAGCCTGTTGGTGCCCAGGCCACGAGCTAATGGTGGCTCGCGTTTTTAAAAGATTGTTAAAAACAAAATAAGAACGTAGGACAGAGACTCCGGGTGGTTCACGACACCTGAAACGTTCACCGTTCACTGCCTTGGACGAGCTGCGGGAGGTGGGGCTTGCGGGGGAGGGAGGCGGCCGTGTCTCTCAAGAGGGAGGGAGAGCGCCAAGCCCTGGCCACAGCCGGACCCCCCCTCCCAGGTCTCCAGAGCCCAGCAAGACGTCGGCCCTGAGCGGCGCTGAGGACGGCATCGAGCCCGTGTCCCCGCCGGAGGGCCTGGGGGAGCCCGGGCACCCCCGGGCCAGCATGTACCCACTGCTGTACCGGGACGGGGAGCCGGTGGAGGCCAGGTACCGTCATGCCCGCCCCCACCCCCACCCCACGGGAGCTGCAGACTCGGCCCCTTGCCCACCTCTGGCCTGGAGGTTTAACGTGGGCTCCAGGGTACAGCTGGGGGAACCTCAGACCTGGGGGACCTCAGACCTGCCACGCAAGGGTCTCACACCTGGGGGACCTCCGCGGCAGCTTCTCGTGCCTCGGGCCGGGGTCTCTCAGCTGCTGGCACTCAGGGAGGCTCTGAGACGTCACCAGAGGGATGGGCTGGGCCCAGGTGGAGTGGGGGTGGGGCCGAGGCCAAGGCCAGGCCCGCTGGCCGTGGGGAACGACCTGGTCTGAGCCCTCTGGCTCCCAAGGCCCATGTCAGGGGGCGGAGGGTGTGGTGGGTGGACAGGTACGGGCCACCCACCCGGGCAGCTGCGGCTCCCCGGAGATAGATGCCCCAGGCCCGAGGACAGGCAGACGACAGAGACGGTCTCAGGAGACACGGCCCCTACGATGGGGAAGCAGGCGTGAGGAGGGGAGGGAGCTGGGCCCCAGGCAGCGGAGGTGGCGGGCGCCCCGTCCCCAGAGGCTGCGGGCACCGTGCCACGCGCACCGACCCGGGCGTCCGACCCCCGTGGCAGGATGGGCTCCAAGTCTCCAGGCAACACGAGCCAGCCGCCCGCCTTCTTCAGCAAGCTGACCGAGAGCAACTCCGCCATGGTCAAGTCCAAGAAGCAGGAGATCAACAAGAAGCTCAACACCCACAACCGCAGCGAGCCGGAATACAGTAAGGGAGGGCCCCCCGGGGGGGGCTGGGGGCCGGCGCGGGGGCGGGGGCCGGGGCAGGAACCCACGGTGGGCACGAAAGACCCGCACACGGGCACGAAGAGCTGTGGGCCAGACCCCTAGAGGCGCCGTGTGTCCCCCAGGCCCGGCGCTCGCCCCATCCGTGCCTGTTCCCCAGCATGTGGTTGGTGGGCGTCAACCCTAGCCTAGCCCCCGACCCCGGGCGCTGTGCCTGGCACGTAGCAGGTCCCGGGCGAGCAGATGGCTGTGGAGTCGGCCCCCGCCTCAGGAAGGCCTGTTGGCCAGGGAGGTTCGGGGCGTGTCAGGGGCTTTACTCTTTCTGGGACTGGTGGGGCCACCTCGCAGCTGTCACTGGCCCGGGCGGGTTCCTCCAGAGCCTGGCCCAGCGCAGTGCTCGGGCCCCCCTCCTCTGCCGGGCCCTTCCGCAGCAGACAGGCTCCCAGGCGGGCAGAGCGGGTGGCCGGCGTCCTGGGCCCTGGGGCTGTGGTCTCACCCGTCTCGTCACCCCCTGCAGACACTGGCCAGCCTGGGACAGAGATCTTCAACATGCCTGCTGTCACCGGAGCAGGTAACCGTCCAGCCCCCGTCACACGGCTACCAGCCCCCTCCCCGTCACTGCCACCCCCTGGGGAGGTCAGACTGGGCATGGGGGCCTGGAAGGAGAGTCGGGGAGCGTGGCCTTCGAGGCCCCTGGGGCCCCCATCCCAGCCGGACTCATGACAACAAGGGGCCCTGGGTTTAGGCGGCCTTCTGCTGCTCTGAAGCCTGCGGTGTGGCCTGCGGTGTGGCCTGCGGTGTGGCCTGCGGTGTGGCCTGTGGGCTCAGCGCGCCGTCTCCGTGTGGTGTTGAACCCTGAGGGCCGCTGGCGCCTTTGGCCAGGCACAGCTGCAGGAAATGCCCTCCCCCGCCACGCACAGCTGCAGGAGACCCCCCCTGCACAGCTGCTGGCACAGCTATTGGGAGCCTCCCCCCTGCACAGCTGCTGGCACGGCTGCAGGAGCCCCCCCTCCCCCCGCACAGCTGCAGGCACAGCTGTTGGGAGCCCACCGCCTGCAAGTGTGCGGACGGGGAGCAGGCCTGTAATGGGGCGCACGGGCTCCACTCGTGGTCCACACGGGCGTCTTTCTGGGCAGCGCATCCGTTCCACTTGAAAACTCAAGCTGGGGAAACGTTGACGACGTGTCGTCGTGGAGATGGTGTAAAGCTCGCACACACTTTCCAGCGAAACTTAAGCCTTCCGTGATGTTTGGACTTGGGGTTGGGGAGCTTGGGGTTGGATCCCAGGCTCTGGTAGGGGCCCCGGTTTTTTGTTGCTTGTAGGGAAGGATTTGGGTGGGGCTTTCGGGCGGCGCCTGGAGAGCCTGGAGTCCGGGGTCTGAGCCCGGAGCCGACTGGGGTGACGCCTCCCACCCCCATGGACAGGCCGTGGCCCCGGGGCGGGGGCCGGGGATTTGCAGAGCTGTGGGAGACGGGCCGGCCTCCGGGGGCTGGTGAGCAAGGACAGCCGGGATTTTATCAGCCGTCAGGGCCTGGGAGCTGACGGGGCGCATCCGTCTCCCCAGAGACACTGGGGGCTTCGCTGAGCCTCAGGCACTGGGAAGGAGACGGTGCGGGTAAAACAACAGGATGATTAGAAACGAAGGCTTCCGGAACGTTCCGGATCGTGGCATAGGCACCCGATGCGCGGGTGCACGTGTGTGCAGAATCGCATGCAGAGAGGTGCAGTGCTTTGGGCCGGCCTCGCATGCAGAGTTGTATCTGACCCTTTCAAAACAAAACAAAACAAAACAAAACTGTTTTGCTCGCACACACACAAAAATAATGTCTCCGGATGTTGGTCTCCTCCGCCATGCAAGCCTGGCTGCTGGCTTCGCCTTGAGGACGGGAGACCGTCACCGCTGTCTCCCTGCCCGGCATGGTCACTGTCACCTCCGTCTCCTTGCCCGGCACGGTCACCCCACGGCCGGGACCTCGGGAACGAGGCTCAGGCGCTTCTCCGATCCCTAAGACTCGACTCTGGGCAGAAACCGTCGCGACCTGTGTCCCTCGCGTCATTTCACCCCTTTTCCCGGCGTTTTCTTACTTTGTAGGCTCGTAAATACCTTTTCTTTCCAGCGGTCCATCTTGTTGGAAATGTCGCTATTTTTTTCTTGAGGGCGTGGGGCGTTTTTTGTTTGTTTGTTTTTTAAATGTTGATGGGATGTGGCTAAGACACAGCCTGAGGTGTGGAGAGATGTCCCCGGATATGAATGGCTCTGGCACGGGAAGGAAGGAGCGATGTAGTTGTCTGTTGGTTGCTATGGAAACGGGGCGTTACAAGCCGCTGTGTGGCGCCCGGCCTGGCAGCGGCCGTCGGTCTTGCTCGGGGACACGCTGGGCTCAGAAGGACACGGGCTGTGCCCCCTCGGTGTCCGTGTGTTCGCCCCGAGCAGGAGTTTCAAAGTCCGTGGGTGTACGTCCCGGCGGCGGGCGGGGTGGGCTCGGGGCTCGAAGCGCTGAGAAGAGACGCGCTACCAGCGCTGGCCACCGTCCCCGGAGTGGGTCCCACGGGGAATGCGGAAAGGGGGTCAGGAACGTGGTCAACGGGGGGACCTCTGAGGGCGTCCGGGACCCGTGTGTCGGGGTGGCCTCCGCGTGACGGGGTGGCCGGGCCGGGGGTGGCCACGCACTTGTCTCTAGCGCTGCCCTGTCCCCCGCACGCACCGTAACTGCATGGCTGCGACCCCACCCACCCACCTCACCGTCCGTCTCTGCACCTCTTTCTCCTCGTGGCTCCGGGTGGGGAGACGTAGGCCCAGCGTGAGAGGCAGGCGGGACTGGGGGTCCCCGGCCTGGTGGGTGGGGGCAGCGGGGAGACCGTGTGGTTACCTTCCTCCCCCTACGTCTCTGCCAGCGCCCCCCCCCCGCCAGCCCTGGGGACCTCGGGGGGGGGCCCTCCTTCCCCATGCCCAGGGCCGAGTGCTGGCTTGACTTGGTCTCCCAGCGGCCCCTTCCCGAAGCAGGGTGGCCCCCCCCCGAACCCCCTCCTCCACACCTTGCCCCGTTCCCCCTCAGTGAGGCCACTCAGAATTTAACAAAAGCAGCTGCAGTCCCAGCTGGAACTGGGGGTGCAGAAAGAGGGGTTCTGATTTCCCAGAGGGCAGTGGGGGGGAAGGAGGCTGGGGCAGGGGTGTCATCTAAGCTCCCGAGCACCCCCACCTCCCCCCGGGACATGCCCCCCCGAGCTTCCAGGGCCCAGTTAGCGGGAGCCGCCCCCACCTGCACCCACAGGAGAGACCTAGCAGGGGGGCTGGGGAGGGGACGAAGAATCGTGTCGCTTTGCCGAAATGTGCTCACTGTGTATTCTCTCTTCTCCTCCCCCCCCATCCCCGCTTCTCTCTCCCGTGTCCCCGTGTCCCTCCGGCCCCGTGTGTGTGTACGTGTGTGTCTCTCTCCCAGGCCTCATGACCTGCAGAAGCCAGGCCGTGCAGGAGCATGCCAGCACCAACATGGGGCTGGAGGCCATAATTAGAAAGGCGCTCATGGGTAAATATGACCGGTGGGAGGAACACCCGCTCGGCGCCAGTGCTTTTAACGTTCTGAATGCCAGTGCCAGCCTGCCCGCCGCTCTGCCCGTAACCGCTGCTGACGGACGGAGCGAACTCCCTCTCGGCTCGCCAGGTCTGCAGGCCGCCTCCGCCGGGCCCTCCAGCCCGCCCCGTCTGTCCCCCCTCCCCGGCTGGTGTCATTAATCCCCCCTCCCCTTCCCCTCCCCCTCCCCCACCCC